>JABUQX010072254.1:0-27494 GCA_015478945.1 Trachelipus rathkii
ATATAATTAATAATAATAATAAGAGATAATAATAATAAAGAACAATGAAATGAAATAAAATATTATTACAACAATATGAACAATATTGATCCAGAAATTGATCAAAATATAGATACAACTACAATGTATGGACAACATAAAAATATAAATTCCATTAAAAGTGACTATAGGAGAGAAAAAAAATGAACAATAAAGAGATAGCTTCTCAATCGAAAGCGTCTTCACTTCTTACTTAAACAGGGAATGCATGATCCCTTTAGGTTAAAGAACTCTAAAAATTTAAATATGAAGAGTAGTAGTAGTCCACAAACAAAATAATATCAAACAAATAATGAAATATTATATTAAATAATACTGAACCTCAATACAGGTCTCGAAAGAAATGTCTCAAGCGATGTTGGTAATGTACAATATAACCATTTTATTACTACTGTTAATCCCTCGCATGTGGGATATGTCCTTTTTAACTCAAATTATTAAATGGGGGGGGGGGGTGTGATTAGATAATTACCAAGAAGATGGGAAGCAATGTAGCAAAATAACCTGCATCAGACCCAACTGATTTAAGTGCTGATGACGGAGCGCTGCTTCAGCAGTGAGAAAGTTATTGCCCCTGTTGAAATGTATAAGGAGGATTGCAAGATTGACAATTTGACTTGTATATCAGTCTATGCGACAATTAAAATAACATTCGATTTATTTGGTAATTGTGGATCTGTCTTCAGTCCTTAAAATGCGCGTGCTATGACCATCAAAAGCCCGGTAGGGCATATGCTTGCTGCTAACAATTCAAAAATTGCTATCATGAGTATTAAGATATTGAAATCGAATCTGGGAGTTGGGGGCGTAGAGTATATTGGTTCTTTTTGTACCTGATGTAAGCCAATAATTTTAGGATTAGACCTTTTTAAAAAGGGGTTTTGAGATGGGCATGTAAATTTATAAAGCGAAGATTTAATTATTAGATCAATTTACAATAAGACAATGAAAATTGAGTAGAAATGTGATTTTAATTATTAATGATGTTCCTTTTTCTTCTTCCTTCACATCTCTCTCTCTCTCTCCTCCTACTGCGTCTGTGCCTTCTAGTTTTTTAAATTTTAATGAGTTATTATTGGAAATATTCTGAGGTATTTGTAAACCCTTATCTCCCCACAAACTCAAATTAACAACAAAAAAAAGTGGGAACGAAATTAATTATAAGTAATAAAATATAAATAAAGATGAGCACAGGAACAATAGCTTAGGACGGTCAAATAACTACGGACGCAGATGCCGCCTATATTCCAGAGAGAGTATTAATAGATTTAGCCAACAATTTTCCTTATAAAATAGATATAAAGGGGCCGCCCATCTCCCTTAAGATAAGAAGGGTCCCCCACAAACTCTATGCACAAACGAAAGCAGAACTGGACAACCTCGTAGCTACAGGAGTCCTCCGACGCGGCCACTCTCCCTGGTCTTTCCCCATGAGTGTACTTCAGAAAAGCGATAATCGAGTCAGAATAATCTCCGATTTCAGAGAATTGAACAAAAGAGCTGAGGTAGGAGTCTATGGACTTCCGCACCTGCAAGATGCAATATCAAACCTGCAGGGGAGTCGTCTATTCACTAAACTTGATGTGACGCAGGCATTTTACTCAGTGCCATTAGCCCCAGACTCACAAAAGTACTTTACCATCACTTCCAATATAGGCTCTTTCATCTACCAAAATCTTCCCATGGGTTATGTGTCATCTCCCTTTATCTTTCAATCTTACATTGATACAGTCCTACAGGGCCTACCAAATACTCAGGCCTATATGGATGACGTTTTGATCCACACTAAGACCGAAGAAGAGCACAAAATTCTCCTGGAGAAGGTGTTGAAGAGGTTAAGTTATCTGCACATAAGCTTAAATCCCGCAAAATGCCAAATAGCCCAGAGCGAGATTAATTATTTGGGTTATACTGTAAATGCAAGCGGCATCAGACCTAATCATGATAAAATTGGGGACATTTTAAACACCCCAAAGCCTCGAACCATCAAAGAATTAAGATCTTTCCTCGGACGCGTTAGTTTCTATCGAAGCAGCGTCCCATTATTTTCTGAAATAACAGCGCCCCTAAATCTATTTTTAAAAGGGAAACCTTACTCAAATCGCCGCATCTGCTGGAATTCAACTGCAGATAAAGCTTTCAAAAATATTATAATGCTTGTTGGAAAATTGCTTCTGTACTCACTTATCGCGGTACGACCACTGAAGGACGTGAACAAACAGGTTGGCTAACTAGGCTAGCTGCAGCTGTTAATTTTATCCGCCAATTGCAACACTTACAGATTCGCGTATTACTTTTTATAGTTCACTCTTGGTCGCCTACGAAGAAATTATGACGAAGCCAATCGCTTATTAGTCTTGCTTAACAAAAGTCTTCAAAAAGTACGGCGTTTTAAAATAAACAAATATTTAGTAAAATTATTGTGTACTTAAAATCTAATTAAAATACTTCAATAAATAATATAAAAAGATAAAACGACGATAAAAATTCAATAGTTCGGGAATTAGGATTCTGAATTTATTTAACAGCAGAAAATTTTAAGAATGTTTTTAGAATAATGAGATTGAGACTTGTTATAGAAGAGTATTTGTTTAAGATTTTTCTAATTTGAAAGTGATCAAAAATAACAATGAAAATGAAACTCCTGAAGCAGCAGAAATATCAGAAATCACATCTGCACCTACGAACACTGTGATTGGTCCTATTTCAGCACATTAGACATATCAGATAGCGAAGTTCCACAGTCCAGTGGGAGTCGTGCTCAAATTTTCAACCACCTACAAATATGAAGGACTTTTCTCCAAACTCAAGCGTCATATCAGTGTATAAAACAAAACGCAGCAACTCGTGCGCGGTTTTAGCAGTTCCAATGAAGGGTAAAACAAGGTAGCCTTTATGCTCAGATTGTAACAAAAGAAATTCTTAGAATATTTCCCTGAGAAAAAGGGACTTTAACGCAAAGGTTGACGAATGAACGAGAGGATTGAAATGGGACAGAAAAGAATTATTAAAAATGAATGAAAAATCGCCAACTAAAAGTTAGATGAAAATGAATACATTACTGAAAATACACGAATAAATTTAATTGCCAGCGATGTAATGGGAGGAACTCATATTGACTTAATAAAACGCTTCAGGAAAGAAGTTGACTACGCTGCAATTAGTAAAGACCAGTTAGAAGATGAATACATTAATTCATTACTTAAAAATAAAGAAAAGTTCCTTGATCATAAAGAAACAACCTTTCTGGTTCAAAAAAAATGAGTCTCGCTCTATGTGGATACCTCATTAAATTATGCCAGAGTCATTCCTCCTGAAACACCATATAATGACGATATTATACGAATGAACTGCACTTCAATGGACAAACTCGCGGATGTTTCGCGCTGTCTTAGCCGCGATGAAAACGTGTTCGTGTTCCGCACATGCATAAGATGAGTGAAAGCCGCACTTGTAATAAGCTGGGGTCCTCGCAATGTCAAATCAGTAAAGTAGGGAGGAAAATAAACCTTACTTACGGAAAATATAAAGAAGTTACATACAAATTTCAAGATTTAAACTGTGACATATGTGAAATTAACTATGTGTATGAGGATACAGTATTATTAACCTAGTTGATAGGTACCCACTTGTGTGGGTGGTCTTTTCATCGTCAAGGATATCAACGAAAGAAACATCGTTAAAACATTAAATAGATTAGCTAATCCGATGTTGGAGTTCGCCACCATGCTCATCACAGATAAAGTGGAAGTTTCACATCACTTTATTTGAAAGTGTCTGTAAACTGTAGGAATGATAACATAAACTACCGGCGAGCTCGCGCTCCATTCTCAAAACTCCAGGTAGAGGTAACGTCATAAGATGATTCTAAACAGTTTTAAGACCAAGCTGCTGAGCCAGGCATGGAGAGTCAAGGGTGGTTAGACGTTCCTTTCGTTTTATTCGCAATCCGGCTCGCCCCTATTCAGAATCCGGCATCTGCCCAGCAAATTGATGTTTTCAGGCGCAAGATATATAAACATTACCTGACGGCTTGATAGACCTTCTTCCCAGACGAACCAAAAAACTATGATAATTATTTGAAAAACTAGCTGGACTCATGGCAAAACCATCTCAAAGAACTAACTTAAGGAACAGAAACGTGTTCGTCCTCGTTAATTTTGAAAGATCCAATTTTGTGGTGAAAGTCCAATACAACCGAGGAAACTTCGCCTAGATTACACGGACCTTATAGAGTGTGAAGATTCACTAATAATAAACGCTCATATGTTTGTGAAAGGATGATAAGTGTGGTAGTGGAAAATTTAAGAAATGTCAAAATTTTCTATAATCTTGTTTCCTGACCCACCAGAACGCAAGAAAAACGCGGAATAACAAAAGTGGGGAAAAGAAATGAGGATACGAGGTAAATAGCCTTCTTGAGGAATAAGAGTCCTAGACGTTGCTATGGTATTAATCGAGAACAAAGTGTTTATAATGGTATTAAATATTTATTGTAAGTACTTTCAACTTCCACAAGTAGTATTTCACTGTTCTTCCACTTTCCTCAACTTTGTATTTTCTGTATTCAATCGAAGGAGGGTGAGAAGTATCTCTGTGAAATCGTAAACAGGGGCCTCACCCTGTTCTCCGAGGCAGAGATCCTTTGTTGCACTCGAGGCCACCAGTCTAGGTGAAATTAACGGTAGGGAGATCCTTGTAAAGACAATAAGCATTAGCAAGTGTCTTGAGTGTATCATCTCTGTAAGAGGCTATTGCAAACCATGCATATCACTTTGCATTAATGGTGGTCTACTTCATACTTACACAAATGTACATTATTTGAAAGTCAAGTGTTGGCGCTTCTTTTCCTTCGCGGAGGAAAAGAGTGCCCAACAAGACTAGGGTTATGATTGGTGCTTTTAGGTCCCTGAAGGGACGTCTACCAAATCATGCCCGGGCGGAGTATTGTGTAGACCTCAGGTAGCGTGCGGCGTGCCGTAACAGAAATTGTTAGATATCAAACAAAAGACCCGGCAGTCCTCTTTTAGATAGGGAATAGTGCATATCTTATTAGTTAGTCTGTGTAATTCATAATAGTTCTACGTTGATAGATGCCCATCCATTACTTATCCATTGTTTAATGAAAATCATCTTTGTATTGTTATCTAACTATCACAAATAAACCCACTACGAGGAAAGTGCTCTAATTATCCCCCCTTGCTATGACTGTTGAAGTGATTTCAACATATATAACTGTATATATATATATATATATATTAATTATATATAGTATATATATATAATATATATATATATATTAATATATAATAATATATATATATATATATATGATATATATATATAAATATTTATATATATATTATATATATTAGTATATATATATATATAATATAATATACATATATTTATAATATATATATATAGTATATTTCTATTATTATTAATAGTCTTTTGTCTTACGTAACAGGAAATAGGGTAAAATTTAATATTATTTTAGAGATAAAATTAAATTTAAAAGATAAAGGCAGATGAAAATTTGATATCAAATATTGATAAAAGAGAATGAATGCCTTAAAATCATAATAATAATACTCTTTATACTTGAATAATAATATATACTTGAATATAATACTATAATACTATATACTTGAAGTAAATAAATAAGATAATTATGTTAATATGTCTTTGTGAAGTGTTAATACACGATATATACATAAGCATGTTAATGTACGTTATATACACGTTACTACACATGTTTACATGTCATACACGTTAATACATATTATATATATATATATATAATATATATTTATTTATATTTATATATATATATATATATATATATATATATATATATGGGAAATGACATATAATAACATTTCATGCCAGTCAAAAGTCCGGCAAAAGAAGAACAGTTCGCACGACATGCTTTAGAAATTGTTGGGTTGTTTGGGTTTTGGAAAAGATCTGTATGCCTACCATGTCCAGGTGTGTGTCTATGGGTAGAATTTTGGTTTCTTCGTGCAGGTGTTGTTGTGGTGTTGTTGATGTGCATCCTGTTATGATTCTTAGAGTTTTGTTTTATGTCGTTTGGAGTTTTTTTTATGATATTTTTAGTCAGTAATGGATGCCAGGATGGAGAAGCGTAGTTTAGAGTCGGGCGAATGTTTTGTTTGTATATAGTGGTGGATGTTGGTTTATTGATTTTGAAGTCTGTACCAGCGATGGTTCTTAATATGTTCAGTTTCTTGTTTACAAAAAATATAAAGGCCTATACTGTAAAATACAGATCAGAATACATCGCTAGTAATACACGTAAATCTAAACACTATTGAACCTGTGACCTTGATATTGTCGGCAATAAATACTTCTTCGAACAACGTGACACTCATAATCTCTCTTCTTGACAACAGAAAGAAAAGCAGACAGTGATCAGAAACATATAAACAAAGAGACGGAAACACAAATTATAATTTACCCAACAATTAAAACGAGAATAATATCAATATTAAAAGGAAAACTGCGCTATAAATTTTAATTAAAAATTTGAAAAATTTAATGAATAAACGATACGAAATTAGTTTACTCGTAAAGGCAATTAATTAAAATCCCAATTCTTTAATTTTTTGAGCTGCCTCTCCCTCCTCTCACACGTTGATTAATTACACGTATCGCCATATAAAGGCGGAAAGAGCAAGATTACCATATAAAAAAATTCCCTATTTACTAATTAACAAAATTAGATAAACAAGACGTCCTCAGATGGTGAAATATATTCAATATACAGACAGGCACAAAATCTTACAAGTTGGACGAGTACAACAAATACGTTAAATCTTTGTTAACCTTGTATATTAAATACCCAGTTTTAGGGGTATAGGATAATGTAAATTATTAAGATCAATTTTAATATAAACGTGGACCTTTTCTTTATTATTTAAACAAGATAGGTAGAAGGGGTATCGAAATTAATTGTTAGGTAGTTAATGAAACTATTTAAAAGACCTTTATTATATATATATATATATATATATTATAATATATATATTATATTATAATTATTATATAATATAGTATATATATTATATATATACTATATATATATATATTATATATATTATATTTATATTTGTGTGTGTATCTATAATTTGACAATAATAATTTTAAGAATATATTAATAAACGAAGATAATTGAGTCGGGTACGAATGAACATTTAGCCTCTGTTTACTGAACAAAAAAAAAAAAAAATAAAAACTAAATAAAAGTAAGTTACTATACACACAAAACTCCTACAAATTCGAAAAACAAATATTATCTATCTCTACATTTCAATCCATTTCAAGATAGTTAGGTTTTTTTTTTTTTTGATATTTCAATTCCCCCTTTATTGTTTAGTAGATTTTTTGTATGAAATTTTCCACCGCACGGTTTAATTTATCTTCTAGATTAGATTCAAGATATGATGAAAGAAACGTCGCATTATTTTTATTATTAATTATTATTATTATTATTATGTATTATTATTTTATTATTATTATTATTATTATTATATTATTATTATTATTGATTTTATTATTATTATTATTTTTATATATATATATATATATATTAATATATATTATATATATTATATATATATATAATTAAATATATATTAATATATATTATATATAATAAATATATTAAATATATAATTATTAGTAATATTATAATATATATATATATAGTATATATATATATATATATTAACTAATAGATATATATAATAATAATGTATAATAATAATAATCAAAATAATAAATAATTAAATAATAATAATAATAATAATAATAATAATAATAATAACACGAGAAAATTGGGCATCATATACAATATACTTAATACTTTCATAGTAGTTAAATCAACCTTGTACAAGTGCAATGGATCCAGAACAAATGCGTTCCAAAGCAAAATTTTTGTGTAAGCGAGGCGGAGTCACAAACTCAAAAAATGGCAAAATCGAAGCTATGAATTAAAGTGGGGAAAAATTATTTGACTGCAAGAAAATTTTTTTCCCCATAAAAATGCTTTATATAAAAAGTCTAAGTCTTATAACTACTGTCATATCTTATTGGTAACATGGGGCGACAAGAGAATCACTATATACAAGAAAGAGAATAGTATTCAAACCTTATGGTAGTTCGGAATACTACCTAAAGAATATTAAGATTCTAACACCTATAAAAACCAGATAGATAGAACTAACCATATATACATATATATAATTGATATTATTCATTATATTTATATAATAGTATAGTATAGTAGAGTCTCAAGAATTCCTATCTTGACCGGACTACCCATATATCTGAGTACAGCCGAGGCCCATAAGGTCTCAGCCAATTAGTTTTAACTAAATATGCACAAATATTAGCTTGAATATTTTTCATAGTCCATAGCTCTCTACGAATTATAAAGGCATACATATGATTTCACTAGTCTTCATAATGTAATAGTGAGCTTCTTTATAGTATTTCCTCAATATATTCATCACAAGATTTTGTATAGCCAAAGCATCGTTCATTTTAACACTCTCTGACATAAAACCTATATTTGTAGCGCTACAGATTGATAAATACATATATATAGGAATATATCAATCAAATAATGATAAGCAAAATAATACATTATAAGTGATATAACATCTAAATATGACACTCAAAAGTGTAATTTGAATAGAAAATATTAATCAATACGATAAATTGAACAATTCTAAAACCCAACACCTCTTGAACGCGACAAACAGACTCTTATAGAGTATTACTATTGCGTTCTTCAATCACTTTCAATAAACAACAGTATCAAATAGAACACCATCACCGATACGGGCTCGAGAACAAACATACTCACACACGCACACTGGGACTCTGGCGTCGGGAAGAGTAAACTACGCAGAGGTACAATAACACAACAATTCACTTACTCGACATATATACATAATTCAAATATATATATATATATAACGTATCTACCTGTAATAGAACTCAACTACTATTATAATCTCAGTATACCATTGATATATAAGTTAATAGTACTGAGAAAGGGTAACTGTACAAATTATCGTAATAGCTATATACGATAAGGAATAACGTCATAATGGTGATGAAATTATTGACGTATTTTATTATACTCATACTTATAATAAAACAGAGGCGTATTTTGTATAAAGTAATAGTATACCGTCAGTCATATTAAGCGGCTATATATAGCGCGGAAATATGCTAGTGAGATCATTACGCAATCACACTATTTACTAAAATATAAACTTATATATCACTCATTAATATTATCCTATAATAAAATAAAACTACTTTTAAATTCAACATTCAAAAATAAAATTCTATTTTGATGACTCTGGCTTGCAAAGTGATAACAAAACAGCTTTATTTATTTTAGACCTAAATTTTCCATTGCTGCAATTTTGAAATTATAGATTTACTTAATATATAGCTATAGTTATTGATTATATTATATAATTCTAAATATAATAATATATATATCTATTTGTAGGGAATTTAGATAACCGATATTTACCGTCGAAAACTCACTCTACTAAATATAAGAATATATTAGGATCAGCATATGATATATTATAAATATCTAATTAGATATATTAATAGTATATTGCATCATAATATAATTACTCACGAAGCATATAATCGCACGCTATATTGTATTCCGTGTTACATATAAATAACGATATATTTTATTTTTTACTTATAAGATTAATAATTAAGAATATATATAGTATAATATATAGTAGTTATATTAGTGTGAGGGAATATTAACTTAACTATTCTATGTTATATATCTATAGAATGTAGTATTAAAACCTATAACTCGAGTACGAATACATATATTAAATACGTAATGGTATATATTATTATTTTATATATATATACTATTACTATATATATATTACTATTTATATCTATAATATATATAAAATTATAGTATAATTATATAAATATATATATATAGTAGTTATATACATATACAAAAATACAATAATTTTATATATACTCATAGTAAGCTATTGATATTCCACTACTCCAGGTAGTTAGAAAGGGCCCTCGTCAGCATAGCGAGAGGACCAAGATTGGATTTTTCGGGAGGAGACTATGACCTATTCTCTCTTAATCACTTAGACTATGCATCATTACTAGGCCACAATCGTAAGATCAGATAAATAAGTGACGTGCTTGTTACTAATGGAATAAAATATCGGAATCCGTGGTATTCCCGGTACAGAAAATCTGCCTTAGACTGCAAAAAACTATAAATTATTCCTCCGAATGGTTCCAGTGAACAAGTGAATATAATAGTCTATCTTACTTTACGAGACCCTATGGGGAGGTGAACTTACTCTCAAGGAGTACGTTCCTTAGTGAACTTTAATAATATATATAGAATATAAACAGTATATAGGAACTGAAAATATATATAGCAGTAATATAAAAGTGTACGCTAGATAAAGAGATACAGTATGACCTCATAATATTTAAACCTCGAGACCAGGAACCCAACCTACACTAATATACCTTACTATATTATACACATACTTAATTTATAATAGCATAGATCTCCTACTACGTTATATAATCCATGGATTGAAGAAAGTAATTATTTATTAGTAAGATAAATATGTAATTATCATTAATTAACCTGAAGAATTCTGTGAAGCAGCTACAGGAGAAAATTCTGCGACAAACTACCTCAGTAGGTAGATTTTAGGATTCTCCCATTCTTGCTATCTCTATCCAATGGGTTAAAGTTTTACTTATGGTCATCCGAACACAAAATTAGTGAGAATTCCATCTCTCGTTGGTTTGAAAAAATGTGACTTTATCGAATTACAGCTGTTTTCAACACTGAAGAGCACAAGGGTTATAGAGATTACTGGTTATGAAACATTTAAATTAATAGCAGAAAAAAGTAGAAAGGGGTGGTAATAACTCAAGTTGATAAACGAGTCAATAATACTGAAGAAATTTATTTCATCCAAAGAAATTAAGACAAACACTCTTGTATTTCATTATATCTATAATCATATAGTCATATATTATAACCTATTTTACTATTAAAATACAACTTAAGGTTTTTGAATATATAATTGGCAGATGTATTTCTTATTTTCATTGTAATATAGTATATAATAGTATTAAGTAGTAATAAACTTTATAATTAGTATATATTAACTTAATATAAAATAAACTACTATCGTTACTACCTATATAGTAAAGTATATAATACTTATTATATATATAAGTATATATATATATAATATCGAGAAAAAAGACCCAAAAAAAAAAAAAGGTTTTAAATGAACAGACATATGAAATTATACTATATATAATGTATTACTATTGGCCTCCAGTTAGAGTGTGTTTTTATTTTTTATAGGGTATATCTATATTAGGTCAGTATATTATATTATTACAATTAGGGGTATTGGGATATGTATTGTATATATGTATGTGTACAGTATATATGTGAGTTATATATAGTCAACTATAGTTTGACATTAATAGCTTATTAAAAGATATAAATTATATATATATATATATATATTTATAATATATATATATATATATAGAGCTATATATATATATATATTTATAATATAAGCCTATATTATAATATTATATATTTAATATATAATATTATTATATATATAGCTATATATATATATTATAATACTATAATAGTAATATATAATTATATATATTAGTACAGTCATATATATATATATCATACTACTATAATATAATTAGTCTATAAGTAATAATATAATTGTATTATATATATATATATTATAAGTATTATATGCCACTAATACATTATTACCTATATATAACTATATACCTTATATAAAATAATATACTATATTAAATATATATATATATATAATAATTAATATATATTATATATATATAATATTATATATATATATATATATATATATAGTAATATACTTTATATATATAATATATATTATGTGTGTGTGTGTTGTGTGTGTGTGTGTGTGTGTGTGTGTGTGTGTGTGTGTGGTTATGGTTGTGAGTGAGGACAGTCCCTAGTGTGAAGTTATGTTAGATGTGATACAGCTGGAACAAGTTTGAAGTTTAAATATTTAGGATATAAGTGTTGGATGAAAAGGGAAGGATGATGCCAGAGTGTAGTAGGAAGCTTGTGAATGGCAGGAGATGGTGAATGCAATTGTGATGTGAAGGCTAAGTTCTTGAGTCAGGCTAGGTCTTATGTGAGGGATGTTGTTACGTGGTTTAATATATAAAGGTGAGAGTATGGTTTTTGGAATAAGAAGGTTTAGATCTAAAAGTTCAGTGTGTTCAGTTGGAAGGGGCGTGATTGTGTGAGAAGAATTATAAAATTGAGGAAGGATGAACGTTATTAGAGAGTTATGCGGTGTGAGGGAAGGGATAAATGGAGAATATGGAAAGTAACGTTATATGTTTGGCATGTGGGAAAGGATGAGATAGTACGAGCTGGTTAAGAGGATGTTAGTGGCGAGTGGCTGGGAATCGATCGGGTGGAGACCGAAGAAAAAAGTGATTGAGTCGTAAGGAATGTGAAGGAGAGGAATTCGAGTTTAGCAGAGGCGAGAAGAAAGGTCATGATAGGAGAGAAGGGGTTTTTGTGAGGGTAGTGTTGTGACTCCATGAGCAAGGGATTAACCCTCACACTGACCGATATGCATAAGTGTGGTCCGTCGCGGTCCATGAAGGCTTATGATGATATTTACTGCCTGCGACGATATTCTCGATAGTAACTTGTTGGTAATTAGAGGGGGCGTAGAAGTGAATCCCTCTTCTTTTCGCCTTAGTCATTTCTTTCTACTACTTTTTCCTTTTCCGATGATGTGGACGACAAAAGGAAGAAATGAATGATGATGATGATTAGAATATAGAGTATATATATTATATAATATTATTAAATAATATATATAGTATATATTTATCTATATAGGTAGAATATATTTAATATTAGTATTATGGTAACTTATTATATTACGTGATATATAATTATATAGTATATAATATATGATTATAGTATCTTAAGCAGGAATGGCACGTAGAAATTCAAAAGAAAAAATAATGGTTAAATTTTTAGTCATATACAACAAAAAAAAAAAAAAATTTTTTTTTCTAACTGAGACTGGGCGGAAAAAAGAGAACAATTTTTCTCTTTTCCAATTAAGATTAGATCTTCCATTTAGAATTCCCCAAAAATTCGAAAAGGAAATATTTTTATTTTTTTGAAACCTTTCAATTGGTTCCCATTGGTCGATAGTTTTTGAAACAATGTAGAATCAGTACACCTTTGTTTTCATGAATATAAATATAATACTATATATATATATTTTTATTATTAGTATATTATATATAAAAGTATTATTATATATATATAATATTATACGTTGATCGTAAGTTATAATTTGAATAGTATATAAATATATATATAGATATGAATAAAAAATCATAAAACAATATAAAGTAAAAAATATTTTTTCGATTGTAATAAGGCTTTATATATATATTTATACTAAACACCATATCATATGATTGTCGTCATATTTAATTATATTTAGTAATATAATAATACTCATATAATAATATACTTATATATATTTGCGGTTATTTAGTCTTCTGTATATATAAGTGATCTTATATCCATCCATTAGAACAGGGATTTATGTGTAAGGTTGCTAAGTTTGCATTTTTAGTAGAACGTATGAAAAAAAATTTTTCATAAAAGAAATATTTAATTTTTACACAAATACATGAAGGAAGAATTTTTTTGTTGATATTTGTTCCATATAATATCTGTAATAGCTGGTCGGTTTACCGGATGATCCGCTTTGTATTTAAACGTTGTGATTGATGATATCGTTCTTATAGTTGAATTAATAATTATAAATAATATATAATGCAATATAATTTATTGATAGCTTTTAAAAAAACAATAGTAATAATAATAATATATATAACTAATTGATTAAATAAATATATATATTATAATATAAATAATAATAATCATAATCTGAGAAAATTACTTAAATCTCACACAAAATATGAGTTTAATAGAAGGCATTATATATATAATTATCAGTAATAATTAAATATAATATAATTAAAATATAATAATAATTAAATAATAATATATAAAATATTAATAATATATAATAATAATAATATAATAAATAATAATTTATAATAATATAAATTATAAATTGCAATGAAATTTGCTCGCTTTTAATCATGACTATTCTTTTTATAAACATCTGTAATCTGTTGCGTGTAGATATGCAAGCACGCACAACTATAAGAATATATAGTATAATATAATATATTATATATATATATATATATTATATATTTAATATATATATATATATATATAATATAATATATATATATATATATAATATATATATATATTATATTATATATATATATATTAAGTATTAATATATCACATGTTTGTTGATGTTTGATTTCAGTTTTCGGAGTAACTGTCATTTATATAAAATATTTATAGTAATTATTTATTGGGGTAAATAATAATAATTAATAATAATATAATATAATAATAATAATATTAATAATAATAAATAATAATAAATAATATAAAAATGCTAAATAATTAAATTATAAAATAGAGCAAAAAAAATTTTAACACGTTACATGAAGATGTTTGGGAAGTTTTTATGTAATATTTTAAACTTAATGATATAGAGGCTGGATAATGTTTAAATATTGATATAAATAAGAAAGAAAAATAAAAGACACCTCTAAATTATGAACTTGACTATGATATCTAATTGTTTAGCTGAAACTTTCTCCTAGTATTGCAGATCGTGTGAATTTTCTAGAACGATTTACTCATCGATAAAAAAGGATACGGATTAATATTTTAATTATTTTAAATCGTACTCACTCACAGTAAACTTTATTAAAATATAAACAAATAGGCAGTCATGGTATGTTAATGTTCAAGAAACTGATAAACTCTACTAAAACGATGCTTTTACTTTTCGTATTATTATATATATATATATAATTATATATATATATATTTATATATATATATATATATAAATATATATAGATATTAGTTATATATATATATATATATATAAATATTATTATATATTCATATCATATAATTGGAAAGATTACAATGAATATATGAGATCATTATCAGAACATTTGGGCCGATTAGGAGCTATTGGATAAAAAAAAATGTACGTTTGGTTCTTAAAATAAAGAAAATTTCCAGCTAGAGGTGTACTGGAGTTTTTGTTACACTGCAACCTGAAAAGTATTTCGAGAATGTTGGAATAAGGTAAAAAAGGTTTAATAATTATTATATATCATATTTATATCATATTTATTGACGTTCTAAATTTTGGAAACAATTAGGATACCAATTGCTGATAAAGGTAAAGTTTCTTAATACATTATATTATATAGTTTTATAGAGCGTTCTAAATTGGAAACAATTAGGATAACAATTGCTGATAATTATCAAATATATAATAAAAAATTTTTTTTCTTTAGAAAACTTGAAATGTTCATTTTGGTAGACGACGTATTTTAAGTAGTGTAACATCAATTGTGAAGGCAGATTTTGAAGTGTATCCAGTTGAGGTTTTGTTGGGAAATTAATTTTAAAATTGTGAATAGCACGCAAATATTTGATTTGGCAATAATCTCACGCTCACCTTAGTCTAGTAAATGATTCACGATTTAAAAAAAAAGTACCTGAAAAAAATAAAAAAGGAAGCTGTTGTTATGAATTGTTCTCAGACATAAAGTGTTCTCTCTCTACAATTCTGAAGAAAGAATTAGTAATTGTTCTCTTGGGTAACAGCGAAATAGAATCTAGGAATTGTCAATTATTCTTTAGCGTTTGGGAGAAATTCTCAATATTTTATACTTGAAAATTGACAAAACGAACGATTTTTTTTGAGAAGCGTTCTTATGTTTTTCGTAATAAGTTTCGTAAGCACAAATCCAAAAAACGAAAACGGCTTATATAAAACCGTACTTTTTTTTAAATATTTTTACAGGTGTGTGAAGCTTTTTAATTAAAATAGTTGTTCGTCTTGATGATCGAAATGTAAGCCTCCAAATATCATATATATATACTATATAATATATATAATATATATTATTATATATATATAAAAGTATACTGATAGTGATTGTAGTAGTACATAGGGTAGTAAGTAGGTAATATATATATATATTAATATATATATATACTAATACTATCATTAGGGATGTGTACCCGGAACCAAGTTCGGCCAAGAACCTCGTTTTTTTCAAAGTTCCGGTTTCTGACCGGAAATACACTTGGTTCCGGAGCCGGTATTTACCGGAAACTTTTCCACTTTTTTCACATGCTTCTTTTAAAAAAAAACTGAAAATTAAGAATTTGACAAATTTTGGATCAAACTCAACTAAATAAGTTTGCTTTTTTCACTAATCATATTAGGTAATTAATAGATTAATAGCACCAGTTTCTTTAAAGTAACACAAAGGCGGCGTGCCAAAAGAAAGTTCTAATATTTCCTTTTCCAAAGTAAAAATTTTTATCTGAGTTTTTTTTCGCTGAGAGCGTGAGAGCGAGAGAGAGATGAGAGAACTTTAGATGTAAACTTTTAAAGAGAAGAGACACCCGGGTTTTTTATACTTGCCTCCGAAACTGATGTTATTGAAGGCCAGGTTTGGTTTTTGCATTTGTCCTTACTAAACGTAATGCTCCTAGTTTGCGTCTACGTTTTTTGGTAAGACCTATAGTACGTAAAATCGTGAAAAGATGCTCACCAAACGTAAGGAATGTCAACTTAAATTTTGTAAAGAGTTGAGCTAGTTTCCCGTAGTTTGCTGAATTCTAAGCAAGTTCTTAGTGAGAAAAAAGTGTAAGCAAACAAGATGGCGTGGTAGGCCGTTTGAATTGATGACATAAAATTCAATAAATTTAGTTTTTGAAATAATTTAACTTTCTTTCTCAATATGTGATAAATCCTCCATCACTAACTTATTTGTAATATGACACCATTGGTATATTTTTTTAATTCTACTTGTTATTCCAAATATGCTCACAAAGCTTCGAATTTTCATATGTTCTATACAAAAGAAGTGACTTTTGATAAAAGATCGCTTCGTGAGATTGCACAAATCGTGCTAAAAACTGAGGTACAGCGATTTCTAAACCGATGCGGAAGCATTCAAATCGATCCAACAAATCTGAAACAGTTTCTAACTCCGATTCTACAATCATCGATTTTACAAGATCCTGAGCTAAAAAAAAATTACCCTATTTCGTGCATCGAGATTTGTTCTATTTTCTGATATGTTGTAAACTTAAAGACCTGTAAGAACTTTTATTATAGTATATTGCCTACGATGACTTAATAAAAGTTTTACTGTAATGTTTGGATAAGCCAAAATTTTTTCGTTTACACAATCGAATCAGTTAAGTATAGCTCACAATATGGATCTGACACATGCCAGAGTGAGTGTCTAGAGAAGACTGCCAGATTTGTTAATCTGAAGTTTCCAGTAGATATGTAAAGTCTGGCGGAAATCAAAAAGTCCTGGTTCTGGCCGAACCAAAAAAATTCTGTTCCCCGGGTACATCCCTAATATACTATATTATAAAACTGCTTCAATCGCACAAGAGAAGACAGTATTGCTTTCTACACCATTGCGCCTTATATGTTCTTTGTTGTATTACATTAATTACAAATCATGCAATATTTACCGCACTCATATATATATATATATATATATATATAATATATATAAATTATATAATATAAAACAAATAAAAGTATATATACTGATGACTGTGTTGCCATTATATAATTATATATATTAATATATATAAAATTCATATACGTAGTATATAATACTATTAATTAATATTTAATTTGATTAATATATAATGCTACAATATTTAGGCTACTATTTTTTTTTATTCTGTACTCATTTTAGTCTTGGAATCGCAAAGTGCAATTAAAGACCTCGAAAAATAATCTATGGATTATTCACAACCGATTGTACCAGTAAACTTTTTTCTAAAGAGACGACAGAGAATAAATCACATATTTTTTTCATTCTTCCGGCTATTTTATTCTATGCTGTCCTGTTTTTCATTAAAATCTGTTATGAGGACATAAATAAATTATCGCTTTTTTATTCTTCACTCTATGTATTATTATAGCACGATGACTATCCAGTTTATTTAAAAAACTGGGGTTCTCCCTCCACGTTACTATTTACCTTAACTTTTAATTACTGGAATATTGCATTTTTCGCGTGTTTTTCTTTTCTTAAAATTCACTTTTCAATATCTGATACATTGTTACCAGGAGGAGTTGTCACCCATAAGTTTTTGTGAAATCACCATATAACTCTAAAAAAAAATAATAATTTTGATATATTTTCTATGGTGTCCTGAGCTTCTACTGTACAGAAGTATTATTAAGAATTACAAACATTTCATTTACAAAACATGCGTTTTGATAACTTCATTATTAAAGTTTTTGTTACGGAATATTTCACGTGATTTACCGTACACATATTATTTAAAGAAAAAATACCAAAAAAACAATAACATTTTCAAAATTTTAAAACTTCATAATTTTCTCGCTTTTTTAGGGATATCGCTATCGATGTTTCTTGTTACACTGATGTCTTTACACGAATTTCATTCTATATAAACACACTCGCTATAAAGTTAGTTTTGAAATCAAACAATAACTTAACAATTTTACCTTAAGGAATACCAATGCAGTTCATTTAAGATCACTATTATTAAGATCCTATATCCACTAGATAATATGTTCAAATTCATATATGATCAACCGTCTAATCAAGCTTTGAGATTGTCTGATCAATCTAATGTAAGTCATTGTTTATTATAACTAGGGTGGATAAAAAAAAACGTTCGTTTTTTAAAAAAAAAAAAAAAAATTTTTTTAAAAAAAGGAGGTTTGAAACATTGGGAAGTTTTTTTTTTTTTTTTTTTTTACTTTAAAATTTACTTATTTTCTATATATATCAAGTCTTTTTTAGGGTACTTTAGCAATTAAGGAATTACAAAAAGTAGAAGTACAATATAGTTAAAAGACCTTGGTATTTACAATATTATAAAGTAGAGTTAGTCTTAGCAGTTTAACTTCCGTACAAGGCATATAATTTATTTACTATTTCACATGATGCTGATGTATTATTATTATATATATATATATATTATATATAAATATTAATTACTCTGGTCCACAAAGATATTATACAGTGTACCGTATATATATATACTATACTTATATATATATATCGAAGTAAACTATATATATTTTAAAATAGTATATATATATATATATATTAGGTCTCTTCATCTACCTTTTTCTCCCCAGGGAAAAAGGGGTAAAGTGCGTAACAAGCATCAGAAAAGAAAAGCAGTAGAAGATATGACAAACAGTCAAAAAGAAAGCCCAGCGCTTACCACCCCCTATGTACCATTAATTAGTAAGGAACTCGTCGCAGTCAGAAAATCCACCCTATAGCGTCACGGGACTCGACGGAGCCTCACTATGGTAAATCGTCAGGTAAGGTTCATCCCTTAACCCATGTGGGTGGGCCAAACCCATACCCCCTCACAAATACCCGCGCCATTCTCTCTTATTATGCACCTTATTCGTTTCGCCCCCGCCAAGCCTCTCTCCTTCAAACATTCGATTCGTTTACTGACTCAATTCCACTTTTTCTTCTATCTCCCAGCCGGTCGGTTTTCAAACACACTCGCCACTCTTACATCTTCTTTAAAAATCGCGACATCATTCATTCTTTTCCACATTTGGACCACATTACTTTTCAGGATCTCAACATACTTCATTTGAGTTCTCTTGCGTAGTTACCCTTATCTTACACACCTCACAACTGCTCTAATATGTTCATTCTCTCGATTTTTTATTCAATTTTCTTCCACACCTACCGCATTGCCGCCTAAGATTGATCCATTCCTGAACATTGAACTCACCCGTGTAGATCTATACTTCTTATTCCAGTACCCCTATAGTCTAACTACTATGACAATAACCAATATGGTAACAATCATACAAACGAACGAAACCTTTAGCATTAAGCTAACACAAATGCAAACTCAAAAACGACTTTAGATGTGCACCAGCCACCTTCCTGAGCCACTTCGACAACTTTCCTACGTAAACTCGTGTATCATTGGTTTCCTTACTGCATCAACAGTATACCCCAAATATTTAACTCAGACACTTTTTCTAGCTGCTCACAGTCTAACATAACTTCACACTGAGGACTCTTCCTCACTCACACCATAACCATAACATCTTCATCTTACGTTACTTTGATCAACCCCTCCTTTACACCACGCTGGCCAAATCTCTCTGACCAATCCCTCAAAACTCTTCAGATTTCGCCACACAAACCAAATTATCCGACAAAATAATAGGTAGGGCACGCTCCGCTTATCTCTATTCTGAACACCATTCCTTCCCGTCCACCTTCAATTCTTCATAACCCCATCCATGATACAATTGAATAACCAAGGATACATAACGAACAAAACATTGCCTCCTCCGCTATTTGAGTACTAACACCAATCACTGTTGACACATTTATCTCTACACACGCAGTGCCTTCACTATCATCATACATACTTTTGATTCCCATTCAAAGTTAATACCTATCACCAAATAGCACTGTAGATATATCATCTAATACCTGACATAGACCTTCCCTGTACCTATGTCATAACCCACTGTTGAGGCTCAAGCCCCGAGAATTACAAATTTTTATTCTATAGAGACATCTTCTCTATCATTCTGCTTCATGTAAAGATTTATCCACACATCCTCTCTACCACTCCTACATGCACCTTGTTTCTTCACCAATCAGTCCTTCAGTACTCTCTCGGCGCACTCTTTTCGACCAAAACACCAACATATAAATTAACACTACAAAAAACTAAATACATATTAATTTCTACAGTTCCCTTTTATCTCCCTTACCGAAGCTATACCCTCCATAAACGTCTTATTACACAACTCAAGATCCAAATCAATCACCATCTTGCCCTCCGTTCTGATCATTTCACCAGTAATTTTCATCTATACCTGCAGATTTAACCATTCTCAACTTTCACTCACATTGTCGCTCCTGCTTTGCTTAATAACCTCATCCTCCAAATACCTATTCCTTCTCGGTACCATCAAACCCACCAGGAGTACTCACCAAAAATTTGAGGCTCTTCGTTCTTGTAGTGGCTGTGCAGAGGGAGCAGAAAGTGTGCCAAGTGTTACCCCCAGCAATGGGCACTGTGCCGCCCCATTACCAAAGTTATCCCATATTATGCAAAGGTTGTATATGTGAGTATTAATATTCCTTAATGACCTCTATTTTTATGTGATGCATACAATATTTCTTAATTATATTTTAAAATTTCAGGTTGTTTTGGAGTGTTTTTTTCTTAAAATTAATTGTACGATATTTGCCTTTTAAATTCGACAAAAAACATTTAAAAGAATTTTCACTTGTCCAAAAAAACCTTAAAAAACTTATGTAACATTAGGCAGACCTTTAGGGGTCTGAAAACACATACTACCCTCTTGGATTCAGAGATGGGATTATTGATTACCAATATACCATTCAATGTTGTCGGATGGGGAAATCACACATTTGTCCTCAGCATTTAGTGCCTGACCATTTTAAATGCAGCTTAAATTTTAATTTTAATTGTTTAATATGCTTTTTTTTCTTTAAGATTTTGTGAAAAAAAAAAACAATGAAAAAAAATGAAAAAAAAAATTAAAGGGAAAAATAAAATATAAATATTATAACATATTTATAGATTATATTAAATAAATTAAATCCTATAGTATGAATTTAATTTAAGAGCAGTTTAGAAGATCGACTCACAACTGAGCTTAAAAAGTTGCGCCCCTCATTAAACCACTATAAATATGTGGTGGCCAAGTTCGCCATCTCCAGTTTTCAACATGTTTAAATAAAATTGTAACGTATTAAAATTTTAAAATTTTAACAATTTAGATTATTAATTGCCTGAGCTCTTTTCTGAGCAAAATTCATTATAAAAAAAATTGTGAAGTGATTTTACATCCTTTGCGATTATAAAATTCTAATCCACCATGAAGAATGTTATTAACAATTTAAATCTCTATCTTTCAAATTTTTTGTGACAAACAATGTTTGTTAAACTCTGTTAATGTTCAAATACTAACTTTATAAAAACTGTACTCAACAGTTATATAGTTATTATAGGAAACAAATGTGTCAGAGGCGCATATTTTTAGAAAAGATGAATTTTGATCAAACAGGTATGGCTAAAATTGAGCAGGGGGAAAATGGCCAAAAGGTTGTCAAAGTAGCCCCGCTTTGACGGATTAGATACGCGCTATAGATAGTAGATAGTAAATAGTAGATAGTATATATGACGGTAACGGATATATATTATATGCTTCTATTAAATATAAAGTAGTTATATATATAATATAGAATATATATATATATAATAGAAATAAATGAATATAATGAGGTATCTCGAGAATAAATAATAAGCCCAAGAATAAATATATACATACCAAACAGTAACTGATAATATTAATAAATAAAATTGTCACATTTCCTGACTTTCCTTAATAATTTTTAATTTTTATGTAACCGATGTTGAGTCTCGTGCATATAAGAATGACGAAGCTTAGTTTTCGATAGTTTAAATTATTTACTCTAGGTTATGTTATTAATTGTATTTTTAATGTAAAATCTTTTCTTTTTCAGGTAAGAGGAAAATCGTTATAATAGAAGGCGCAGAAGGCAAGTCGCAGCCCTCAATCCCCCGCATAATCAGTTGTATAAAAAAAAGCTCGACCAGAACCGTAAAAAAGATAGTAAACCCTTTTGTTTGAGAAAGCGCTATCCCTAGGAATTTGGATAATTGGTAAGATACTATTTCATGAAGTAATTTTAGGTACGAAATATTGGTCTTGTGCTTGCTGAAATTTAAGTTTTTAAAAAAAAATAAATTTCTTGACATTTTTGGTCTGCTATCTCTAGCGAAGAGAGATTTTGAGAGAGATTGTAAGATATGGCCAAGATATAGCTCAGACTGACAAAGACAAAAAGGCAGTGCTGAGAGGAAACCGATTGAAATATCCATCCTCCAATTTCGGTCAATTCAAAACAGTCGTTACTTTGAGCGTTTAATGTTGTCTCATACGGTTTCTTGGTGTGCGGTTCCCTGAGCAAAATTTGCTCATAGGCTTCATTGAGAGCGTGGTGAGCTGAGCAAACGTGTTGATCTTACATAGCGCTCTTCATTTGAAGCGGTGCCGCTGGAGGGGCAAATTCTACTTCATTTAGGGGATCTAATGTGAGGAGCTCCTTTGGGGGAGGGGTGTGGGCTGAGCTATAGTTACTTGCAATCAGGGGCTTCATTGGCAATCCCATGGTGCTTTCCCTTGCATGTGAAGCACTTGCCATCTTTATGTCTGTATTCAGATTCTTCACATAATGCGTGATGACATTCTGTCTTATCGCATTTGGATATATATAGAAATTCGTTGGATTATATTTTTGAACTTTTAATGTATTCTAACTGGTACTTAGAATTATGTCGTATTGCTTATTAAATTCTTAATTCTCACAAATATCTATTTTCTGTTAGCGCTGATAATTGGAATTGTTTAACTGTTGGAGAAAGGTTAATCTGCTTCCACGACTCGCCATATGCGAAGAAGACGAGGAAAGATTGATGTGTAAAAATGTAGCAGTGAGTAGCAGTGTGCTTGTCTTCCTTGGCAAAACCTGACATCCCTTTCTTAACGTCGAGTATTTCTGGTACGCCCAGCGGAATGCAATTCAATCACTAATTTCACTTCGCACATAGAGTTAGGAGCAGTAAGAAGACTGTCACAGACGTCTATGCTTAGCATGTTCACAGTGACCTGTTTGAGAACCTATTTAGAGCCAGACAGTGCGTGTTACATATTGGTAACAATTTTAGCCATATTTTCGCAGTGAAAATAGAAATTGAAAACGCTCTGTCAGCTTCAGAATTTTTTATCGTTTGGCACAAATTCTTCTGATTGGTATACCAAAACTGAGCCTTGTTTTATTGTAAACTGAATTTACTTAAGTTATAAAAATATAGCATGTTGGTAGTATGCGGAATATATGAAGTAGGGACGTTACGTGAGATGGGTGTGTCGCTTCCTGCCGCGGTCGGGGCGTTAATAGAAGGCATAGACTCATACATGTGTGCACTAGTGATTAAGTAACAAATCAAGGGACGATGGGCGTCATGGTGGTAAGCAAGAAAAATCTGATGGACTGAGCCTGGCTCACGTGATGGAGCTGATCGACGGATTGGGCAGTGGGTCAACCCACCGTCGAAGCGGGTCAGGTTACGTACAACAGTACCGCAGATATAAGGGAAAAGAAAAGTTAACCATAGCGTCAGATGTGGGCTGTAAGGTAGTTGCCAGCGTGGAAATCTGGCGATGGCGCCTGAAAGCCTTCTGCACAAATAGAAAGCGTGGCTGGACCCAGACGGGAAAAGATGTGTGTGTGTGAGCCCACCCGTGCGCCCTGTAGAAAGGGCCCCGAAGACCTCGTGGAAAACTGCCACCAGCCCATAACCCCCTAATAATATAAGACTATTGATCGTATAGAACTAAGGTAGATTATAACAAGCTACACCATACCAGTCTATGTCATCCCCAGTGATTCACAATATATAATATAAGTATAAATATATATTCAGATGTTTAATTAATATAATTACAAAAAACATATACCTCAATAGCCATAATTCTTTGGCGATATATTTTAATATCAATCATTGTTATTGCTTTTGGGTAAAGGATAGTAATTTTATACTTCAAGTAGTGTTATCTATTTTTATCATTTTATATTAATTTTACTTTTTTCTTTTTTTTCCATTTTTTCGTATTGACTTTTTGTAAAAATGAAAACGTAGTGTCTGTGAAGTTGAAATTAAAGATTATAAATCGAATATTGTACACTGATATATTTAGTATTTAATAATGTATAAATATATATATAATAATAAATTAAATAATAATAATAATTAATAATAAATAATAGATAAGATAAATAATAATAATAATAAATAATAATAATATAATAAATATAATATGTAATATATAATAGAGAATGTAAATAATGTAGGAAATGATAATAAATAATATCCAGATTATATATAACATATATCCATTTTTTTAAAATTTTTATTTAATTTATTATTTTATTTTGATTCCTACTACCTGTATTATCTTATCTTTTTATATTCGACTCAATTTATAGATATATATAGTATATAGTTATATAATAATAGTTTATATTATATATATATATATCTATATTAAATATAATAGCAGTATAAGAGATATTATAAGTTAGGTTGATATTATATTAGGATGTTCGGAACTCGTATTTTTTCAAGTTTGAAAGTAAACGAGTGAGATAGTAGTAAAGGTTGATGGTTCGTGGCAGTGAGGACGCATTATCCTCTCAATGTTGAAGTTTGTTATTAGATATTTTGAGCAGCTGAACAAGTGTCTGAGATTTATAGCCAGTATATTTAGCGGTAATGTGTTTCGGACAGAGAATGCGAAACGGATGTTAATAGTCCAGAATGTAGTTAGAAGAGTTGTGAATGGAAGGAAGGTGCTGGTGCAATGTAAAATTGTTTAGTGAAGGTAAAAGGGACTAGATCTTGTGCCGCTAGGGATATACATTGAGGAACCCATATGCTGTTACCTGTGTTCTCAGTGTGTATAGTAGTGAGTACTCTTATGGTCTGGAATTAATGAAATAGTATAGATCTAAATAGTATCAATGTGGTTCAGCATGGACAATCTTAAGGTCGGCATGCTAACGTGTGTGAGAAAGAATTAGAGTACAAATGAGTGATCATGATATGTCATTAGAAATTGTGTGTGTGAAGAAAGGGTAGAATGAGAG
Source organism: Trachelipus rathkii (assembly GCA_015478945.1). Taxonomy (NCBI): domain Eukaryota; kingdom Metazoa; phylum Arthropoda; class Malacostraca; order Isopoda; family Trachelipodidae; genus Trachelipus; species Trachelipus rathkii. The sequence continues at coordinate 26,155 of JABUQX010072254.1, forward strand.
AAATAAAATGTAAAGTCATTGTATTGAGGAAGAATGGTTTTGGTTCATGTGGATAAAGATAATGTATGAGTTCGGTTTTGGTTAACCGCGGAACTGATAAATAGTGCGTGAAGAGTGTTTGGGAACCAAACTGGCTGGGAGACCGAAAGAAATATGAAGTGGGATTTGAGGTCTTGTGAACGATGTCGTGAAGAGATAGTAATCGTGCAGTGAAGTTGGCCAGAAGCGGAGAATAAGGTGCATGTTGTGGATGAGGATTGGCGTGGCTGGTTTTCGTTATGGGGCAATGTGTCCACATTTTGTTGTGGCCGCACCTGGGCCAGGATGAACCCTTACATTGGCGATTATCGATAGTAGGGTCCGTCTCGGTTCCTATGAAGCTCAAGGTGGATCTTTGCTGTCTGTGACGAAGTTTCTCACTAATTTTGAGATGGTACACTAGGGGGCATAGGTACAGGCTATGGGACTTTCGTTTTCGACATTTTTCACCTCATTCTCCTTACTGATTTTTCCCTTTCTCGGATGCTTGCATTACGCACTTACTTCTCTCAATTTGAGGGTAAAAGAAAGGCTAGATAAAAGAAAGATAAATAATATATATTCATGAATTGATATATTATAATTATATATAATATGTATATAAATAAAATATTATATGTATATATGTAGTATATATAATAGTACTAGTAGTATATATACGTCTTATCATAACACTTATCATTATTTATAATACGTTTTGAACTAATCATATATTATATTTAATAGTATATTGTATAATATGAATTTTAAAATAGTATAATAAGTATGTTTATAGTATAATATAGTTTATTAATTATATACTATAATATATATATAATATATGATATTATATTATATTTATTAGCTAGTATATATATATAAATATATAGTAAATATATAATATACAATCCTTAGTCATATAACTAATATAATAATTCATTAATCATACTCTATCCGGTTATTTCATATACTTATATTAATATATATATATATATTAGATATAATATATATAGTAATAGCTATATATATAATATTTATATCTAAATGTATTTAGTATGACGTGCCGTAAATAAGTGCAAATCACAACAACCAAATATCATTTTAGGTTTATATTTACAATATAATATATATATAGAGTACTAGATCCGTCGAGCGTGAGTCAGAGGCTGTTGTTTATTATGATTTGAGATGTTAGTAAAGTAATAAATCATATCATATATATATATAAATAATTTTAATTATAGAACGTAGCTACTGACTGTTTATTGCAGATGCAATTCTATCAGTTAGTAGTATACGAAGCTTAATTTACTACTCTATAA
>JABUQX010072256.1:0-7500 GCA_015478945.1 Trachelipus rathkii
ACAATAACGCAGGTAACAACATACCGCAAGACCCTAGCGCACTCAAGACAGTCCCTTTACATTCACCAACGACATTTAATTTTACCAGCCACCTTCCTGCCATTCACAACTTTCCTACTACACTCTGCATCATCCGTTCCTTCTCATCAACATACCCTAAATATTTAAACTCAGACACTTGCTCCAGCTGCTCACCATCCTAACATAACTACACACTGAGGACTGTCTCACTCACAACCATAACCTTACTCTTATCTACACGTTTACTTTCAAACCTCCTTTTTACATACCCTGCCAAATCTCTCTACCAATCCTCTCAAAACTCTCTTCAGATTCATACACAGAACCAAATCATCCGCATATAATAGGTAGGGCACCCTCCACTCATCTCCATTCTCCATCATTCTAATACCATTTCCTGCCATCCCCACCACGAATTCTTTCATAACCCCATCCATATACAAATTGAATAACCAAGGAGACATAACACAACCCTGTCTCCTCCGCTATTAATCCTAAACCAATACCATTGACACCATTTATTCTTACACACGCTTCACTATCAGTCATACATACTTTTGATTTCAATCCAGGAAGCCTACCACCAACACCATATATCACTTTAATACTGCCAAAAAGCTTCCCTATTAACTCTATCATACGCCTGTTGCAAATTCATAACACCTAAAATTTATACTTCTTCTCCCTCATTTTCTCAATCATTTGTTTTAATGAAAATGATCCACATCCTCTACCACTCCCCTAAACGCACCTTGTTCTTCACCAATCAGTCCTTCAGTCACTCGACACTCTTTTGACAAAATACCAGCATATACCTTCCCTACAACCCTCAATATATTCTTCTATAATTTCTACAGTTCCCCTTTTCTCCCTTGCCCTTATACAAGGGTACTAATACCCTTTCTCCTCCAATCACTTGGAACTATACCCTCCATAAACGCTTTGTTACACAACTTTCCAAATCCAATCAATAACCATCTGCGCCTCCGCTCTTGATCATTTCACCAGTAATTTCATCTATACCTGCCAGTTTTACCATTCTTCAACTTTCTCCTCTACCCATTACCTCCTCACTAACCCATCCCCAATACCTATTCCTTCTTGTACCATCAAACCCACACATTCACTAACACCTCATCATTACTGTTAATGTTGTGCAGATTTTCGATCGGAGTGTTCTTTCCACACTCCCCCTCACATCCATTTCATCAGTTACAAAAGCACCATCCCTATTCATTATTCTAAGCAGATTCCCCTTATTCTCATTCTTAACCTTTCGCGCTTCCTTCAAGAAGAGCTTCCTATTCCTTGTAAGTCCTCATTCATCCTCCTTCAAACTGTTCATTTACCTTTTGTTTTCTCCAACGTATGCACCTTTAGTATTTCTTTTTTTCCTCCTTATATAATTCCAAACATCTTTCTTTGAAATCTCATCATTTGCTTTTAGTCCATTCAACCACGCTTCATTTTATACTTTTACCTTTCAAATCACCTCTTCATTCCACCATTCGCTGTTAACATTCTTACTTCCCTACTTTAGCATATCCACACACACTTCCTTTGCACTACTAGCAATTGCTTCATTTGCCCCCAGATTTGTTCAGTATCAACTTATTCACATTCAAAACGATTTACTAGCGAGCGCTCTTACATGCTTATCCTTATTGTTGCTCACTTAACTTCCCACTCTTAATTTTTCCTACTTCCTTTCGTATCTCTTTCCTCTCCATCCAAGCCCCCACTAACTTAATTTTACATAGAACAACATAATGATCAGATAATCCCATTCCTAAACCCCTCACTGATTTAACATCCAACACATACTTCAACATCTCTTCTTCACCAACACAAAATCAATCATACTTTTCACTTCGATACCATCTCTACCTACACCAACTCTAGTATACTTATGGATACTCTTGTGTTTAAAGAAAGTATTACTTACACACATACCTCTCTTCACAGAAATCAATCACCTTCCTACCATTCTCATTTTCTCCCGCCACCCCAAAACCACCTGTTATACCATCCCTTTTTTGATCACCTGTCCAACCATTCAGGTCCCCCAACACTATCAATCTGAAGCTCCTACTCACCCCATCCAGAACATCATTCAGATTATCCCAAAAAATCTTACTCTCTTCAACGTTTCCCTCAGATGGACCATACGTCACAACCACACATACCTTGACCTTTTCAAACTTAAATTTAACCATTAGAATTCTGGGACTCACACACACAAAGTCTACCATAGCTTTGTACCACAGGTCACTCATCAAAATTGCAACTCCTTCTCTCCCTCTCTCATTCTCTTCCACACCAGCACGCACACATTTCACACCACACCACTCAATTTCACCTTTCCTTTCATCTTTGTTTCAGTCACAGCGAGCAAATCAAATTTGCCCTTTCTAAATACATCCATCACCTCTCTCCTCTTCTCCTCAACATTTATTCCTCTGACATTCCATGTACCCATACGATTCATACAATTTCGCCGAAAAATTAGAAGGTCGTTTACGGCGATCTGATCAGGCAGCCATCAGCATTCCTAGAAAGAGATAGGTGGTAGTGGGCAACCAACCTTCCACTTACCGCCCCTTGAAGATAAACTTCTACGACACTTTCAGGACGCCACGATGTGGGCCAATTCTTTTTCTCCCCCACACACAGGGATATGAGTAGTAGGGATGTCTGTAAGGTGTTATCTAGAAGTGGGGTGTGTACTTTAATCATGTGTATATATGATATGTGGATAAATGGTGGTTAGTAATATGTTGCCTGGAGGAAGAGTGTGTAAAGAATATGAACGCAAAAGAGAAAGGTGCACCATAAAAAATGGGAGATAATTATATCCTTGAGTATGTGTGTTCTCTCTCTCTATATATATATATATATATATATATATATATATATATATATATATATATATATATAACACTTAAATATATGCTATATATATATATATAGCTATAATAGCATACATATGCTCACGCTCTCTGCTTAACCTTATGTAGCGCGCATAACACTCTATATAACATATATATATATATATGCTATATATTATATATAACGCCTCGTGGCGCAGGAGGTTGACTCGCCGACTCTAATCCTCCGCGTAGCAATTGGAGTTTTATCTACCTGGGGCAAGAATTAAAACTCGACTGCGAATACGTTGGTGGCGCTGGTTTGGAATAGCTTAAAGTTCTATTTCCTGTGGTCCCCCTGTGTTACCCTCTGCATAGGGGATAAAGCACGTTAAAAAGTACCGCATATATATATATATATATATATAATATTATATATATATATATATATATATAACATATATAATATACTTATATATATATATATATATATATATAATATATATATATATATATATATCATCTTCCTTTCTCCCCAAGACTGGATGAAAGGTGCGTGAGCATGCATCCAGCGGAAAAAGAAAAGAAGTTGAAGAAGTACGTGAAAGTCAAATGACTTTCATAGTATTGGTAGAAACTCATTATGGTCAGAAAATCATTATGAGCTTTTTGGGTTGCTGTTTCTTAAATAATTAGTGCAGAAGTTCATCATGACTGGATTGGATTTACAGGCTTATATTATTCTTTTACTGTATATTCTTATATATATTATTATATATATATATATATATATCTTTTATATATCTTATATATATATATATCAACTATATTTCTTATATGACTTAGGTATGAATTTTCTATGGATATTAGACAGGTATCAGAGTAAGGATCAGTTTCAATTGAGATATCAGGTATAGAACATAGATGTATAGATAAAACAGAATTTGTAATTATATGTATTTATTTGTATTTAGATGATTTAATTATATATATCTTTCTTAATATATTTCTTATATAATATATATTATATATATATATCTCATATATATATATAGGTGTTTTATCTTATATTTAAATCTTATTATATATTATATATATATCTTTATATATATACTTTTTTATATATATATAATATATTTTATATATATATATATATATATATATATATATATATTCTTATATATATATATATATATATATATATATATATATATATCTTTTTATTCTTATATATTTTCTATGTATATACTTTATATATTATATCTATATCTTTTTATATATATATAACTCCTTCATATTTTCATATATATATATATTATATCTTCTTATATATCTGTATATATATATATATATATTATCTATCTCTCAGGAATTTTTTGTTGTTTTTACTCAATTAATTTATAGGGCACAGAAAGTGAAAAATGTGATGAAATATAGAAGAAAGTTTGAAGTATTTACAGAAATCTTTTGTTAAAATTATTATAAACTCAGTGAAAGTTTAATTTCATTAGAATTGATAATTATTATTATACATGTATTTTAGCTTATTAATTTTGGGATCTTAGAGCTTATTTGGATGGTTAGTAATATCAGACATAGGCTTGAAGAGATGAGTTATATGCTAGTGATATTATTGAAGTTAGGATCTTGTCAAAAATGGACAATCTTCTTTGCCAAATGCACTTTGGTTGATTATGGAAAACTAGACTAATATATTATGAATTAAAAGATTGTGTTTAAGTCAAATTATCTTTCTTAGATTATATCTTACTAGATTTATGTTCTTCCAGTATCTTGAATGTTTAGCTTCTTAAGTCTTTCTTCTAGAAACTCATATAACTCAGATAACATTTGACTGAAGCATGGTTAAATACATTGTGCTTGCATTATCTTTGTTATAAGAAACTTTCTTTAGGCATTTAATTTAATCATTTAAATTTTAGTTAGTTGTTTATCTTCGTTGTTTATATATGTTTAAACTCAATAAATTTATCATATAATACTAGTGGCATTGATTATATATTAGATCTCGTTGGAGTATCTAAAGAATAATATTATATTTGCATAGCATGTTATGCTTTCACGATTGTTACGTTGTATCAGCGTTGATTGATTGAAAAATTTTCGCAACAAGACATTATATTAAGTATTAGAAGCATACATTGGGCCTTATTGGAGGACTGAAGCCAGACCATAAAGACAATAACCACTGTATATTATATATATATATATATATATATATATATATAACTTAATAATAACTATATATATATATATATATTATATATAATATATATATATATATATATATAATATATATAATAATAATATATATATAACCATATGCTATATGCCTATGCTGTATATATGTATTCAGTGCTACCTTCTCTCTCGTTTATTTTCGGTCATTCTACAGCAGCCGTTTAAGACGGGGTCTTCGAATGTATTAGTGTGTAGTGATTCCTCGTTGTTCTTTCCCTGAGGGAATATATATATATATATATATATATATATATATATTAGGTATATATAATTTTATATATATATATATATATATATATATATACGCCCTGTATATATATATATAACCATATATATATATATATGGAGACTGAATCGGCGCTGCTGCTGCTGCTGCTGCTGTGTACATTCCGACCATGGCCAACCCAGCCCAGCAATATATATATATATATACTATATATATATATATATATATATATATATATATATATATAACAATAACGCCTTATAACGCTTAGCCAGCAACGCTGCTCCAACGCTGCGCTAGCTGCCTGTATGCCAGGCTATATCTTATCTTCTTCCTATCCCCAGATTGTGGGTGAGGTACGTAGCATACACCAAAACAGAAAAGTAGTAGAAGAACATGACGAAAGTCGAAAAGAAAGCCCCCCCCCCCTTTACCATCCCCTTTTAAGACCCAGTGAGAAATCGTCGTAATTAGATAAATCCACCCAGAGGCTTCACGAGATAGTGATGGATCCTCACTGTGGTATCTCGTCAATATAGGGTTCATCCCCTGGGTAAAGCCCACAACCATGCCTCCTCACAAAACCCAGCCATTCACTCCTGTTATGCAACGTTCTTCTCGCTTCTGCCAAACTTACATTCATCTCCTTCATTCATTCCTTAACTGACTCAATCCACTTGTTCCAGTTGCTCACCATCTGACATGACTTCACACAACAGACTCTCTCACTCACACCATAACCTTACTCTTATCTATATTTAATTTCAAACCCCTCCTTTTGCACACCCTGCCAAACCCCTCTACCAATCCTCTCAAACTCTCTTCAGATTCACCACACAAAACCAAATCATCCGCATACAATAAGCAGCACACCCTCCACTCTATTTCATTCTCCATCATTCTAACACCTTCACCTGTCATCCCCACCTCTATTTCTTTCATAACCCCATTCATATACAAATTAAATAACCAAGGAGACAACATATCCCTGCCTCACTTCGCTATCAATATGAAACCAATCACTTTCGGCTCCATTTATTCTTACAAACGCTTACACATGCATACTTTTGATTCCATTTGGAAGGCTACTATGTATGTATATATATATATATATATATATATATATATATATATATAAGTGTATATATATATATATATAACTATATATTAAATCTTTTTATAACACCTGCACCACCATATATATACCGCATATATATAGCATATGCTGCTGCTCCCCCTTGCCACCATGAATCAATCAAATGCTCTCTTTCTCTTTCTCTCTATCCACATATATATATATATATATATATATATATATATATATATATATATATATATATATATATATATATATATATATATATATATATGGAAGTGAAACTAGTGGACGAACATCCCAACTTGGGTGCAGCAGGTCAATGACTCGTATGTGCAATTAATATTATTAGGTAACATCACCTCTAGTTCTAATGATCGCCTGCATACGTTGAAGTAAATTCAATATGAGGTTCTGGATGCATTCGCTGTGTATGCTATCCATTTCCATTGTAGAGGTGGTGGAGCAACGCGTTCGTCGTAATGGCCTTTTGAAGTGGTCGAAAGGTGCTCGATTAGATGTTGAGCTCAGGGCTTCGCGGGGGCCGGTCCAGCATCTGTTCATTGATCACGCGTAGGCGGCTGGAAACCGACCATGCGTATTGCGGTCGAACATTATAATTTATTTTGGAATCTATAAAAAATGAAAATTTTTGAAACGTGCAGCAAAGATTGCCACGTCAAACGCCTAAAATTTTCTGCTGCAAATTTATCTTGCAAACTTGTGTCTAAAGGGAGAGAAATATATAGAAAAGGGTAATTTGCACGGTGTTTGATGTCAACATTTTTAAATGACTGCAGGTGTCTGAATTACCTTAACCACAGGAGATACCGTTGTAAATATCAGGCTCTTTGATGTTTCTCAGTATACACATGACACCACCCATCTCTGCTTGACTCATGGGCACAACGATCTCACCAATTCAGAGTTTTGAGTTTTCGATTTTGCTCTACACCGGGTATTGAACTCGGGTCAAAGGAATAAAATATCTGCATTCAACCGATTTCAATACGTTAGCATTTATATCT
>JABUQX010072256.1:12500-17287 GCA_015478945.1 Trachelipus rathkii
GATTTTCTTCTTTTCAATTAAATAATAAATAATTATTCTTTCTTGACTTGTGTTAATTAATTATTGTGAACTTTTAAGGTTAATTTTTGGTTGTTGATTAAATTTCAAATGTAGAGTCATTTAAAGTAATTAATATTTATGTTATAAAGAATTAAAATTTGTAATGTAACAAAAAAAGGAGAAAAATGATTTATTTTATGACATTGTTTAGGGGGGGAGGAGGAGAGAATTGGAACATTTTGTTCCTTAAAGTTAGACTTTAGTTTGATGCAAATACAAATTTTATTAAAACACAATGAAAATTAATAAGAAAGTAATCCCAAAGTTTACTTTTGGTAAGATAGTACCCTCAAAAGAGGTGTTTTAAAAAAAAAAATAAAAATATTTTATTATTATTTTGCATTTATTAATAACCCTCAACAGAAACCTCTTGATATTTCCTTCCACTTTATAAATGTTTAATATTTCTTTCCGACATGAATGAGTGATAAATTCATTTAGTCATTTTTTCTCTCCTTTTCAGAAAAAAGCAAAAACCGATAAATAAAAATCATTGTAGTATATTTTTTAGTATTTGTTTATAATATTTTTTCATAAGTAATATATTCTTCAAAAAAGAAGAAAATAAAATTAGATTGTTTCAAATAAATGGTACATATACACACACGCAAGAACATAATTGCATAGAGTTCGATGAATTAATATAGAACAGAATAAGACAATATCTTATAGTAAAATAAAATATAAAATTAGATAAATAAGAAAGGATATAATAATTTACACTTAATACAACAAAAATGATAAAGGAAACCAAATAATGACAACATCTTCAATTATAAACCAAAAGGTAATAAGCTAAATTTACTTTAATCATTTTATAAACAAATTCATCTGATATACTAAACAAACAAAATGTCAAAGAGAGGAAGAATGAGTGCAAAAGAAAAATTTTCTCAATAACAATTGGATAAACTTAACTAATATGATAAAGGAACTAATGGATAGTAAAGAAAAAAGAGAGAAACAAATTGAGAAAAAAGAAAAAAATGATAATTAAAATACACCATAATTTATTAGTGGAAAAAAAGAGAATCTTTGAAGAGGCGACTTCAGTGAGATAAGATTAGAAGAATCATGATGACATTTCAAATCTTCCTCATTAAGATAGATTCGTAAACCTTCGAAAAAGGAAAGATTTAAAAAATAGGGAAATAGTTAAAGGGATTGTGAAGGGTCTTTCTTTTTAAGAACAGCTTGCATCAGAAATAAAAAGAACAGAATATGTAATAGTTAGAGACAAAATACTTTAGCAACCAAGACGAGGCAGGGTGGAATTTTGTCACATTTGTTGTTTAATATTTGCGCCAAAGATCTTATAAAAAGAGATTGTGAAAAACTGGATGAACATTAATAAAAGTGAAAAAGGTCATATTCATACCAATTGTATTATAACTCTAAATCATGAAGGACTGGAGAAAAAGTTAATTATAATAAGATTGAAGGAATTAGAAAACAATATATTTTTCCTACACAACTAATTGACTCTTCGTTGCAAATTTCAGTATTGTGAAATCGTAGAAAGGAAGCGCACTAAAATAAAAATGAAAATTTGAAATGGTATAATAAATATAATTCCTGTACAATAATGTAAATTACAATAATCATAAACACTTTGATGATTCTACTTGGAGAGAAGAACAGGTTATTTCAATTAAAGTGGTATTTGTAAACGCCGTAATAATCATAAACCAGCAAAGATTGTTATGGAAGAGAAATATAATATGTTGTTGGAAATGTAAAAAAAGAACCAGGACACATAAATGAAAAATTGTAGAAAAAAATCAACAGTTAGGAGAAAAAAAATTAAAAAACCCATTATTTTCATATAAAATAATAATGAAAAACAATATAAAATCTAATAAAAATTACTCCATTATTGATACAGAAAAGAAGAAAGAATAAATGATATAGGAAAAAAGGGATTAGGTTATAGAAAGAAGCAAAACAGAACCTTTTTTCAATCCTATAAAGAATGTACTAGCTTTACAGAGTGATGGTCTTAAGAAGATTAATGGCTATTATAGAATTACAGGCGAGTTAGAGTAATTAATTGGGATAGAATTGGGACTGCAATGAAAATGGATTTTAGGTGGATATAACCTGAGAGAATTACAATATATATAAAGACGCAACAACAACAAAAGTTTAAAAATGGTTGTTTTATTTTAAGGAACAAGAATATAAAAATAATATATAAAAGAAAATATTATATACCCTTGTAAAATCAAAGGAAACATTTGATTTAAAAACCCTCAAATGAAGTTGATATAGTTTAACCAGCAATTAACCAGCTATGAAAGAAAATGAAAGTTAAAAATTAAATATTTGGAAGATTAGATGGAACTGTTGACATTTGTGATTTAAATCTAAAGAAAGTGCAAACCTTTGATGATAATGAAGGAGGACATTCCTGCATATATTGAATTAAAAAACAAAAACAAACATGTTGGATAAATATTTGAAAGAAAATTGGAATAAAAGAACAAGATAGAAAAAAAAAAAAAAAACTACATTAGACAATTTGCACATTGTTAATAGAAATTATTTAAAAACAATAAAAAATGCTATGAAAAAAAAACAAGTAAATGAGAAGATTTTGGAATAAAGTAAGAAAAGAATTGGAGCAAATTGTGAGAGAATGTGAAAATATGTAAAAAATAAGAAAACTCCACCAAGGCCTGTGGTAGGTTTGCCATTAGCAAAGAAATTTGAAGTTTAGAAACGCAATTATAAATGATTGAGAATAATTAAATATTTTTAGTAATAATAGAGAATGCATGACAAGAATACAACAACACAGGCTATGGTTAAATAACCAGTAAAGAAATTATTAGAAAGGTTATTGAAAAAATGGATTATATACTTGGAAGTCTATTCTAAATGGCATTAGGTCTATGCAGGGAATTAAGAGATCGTCAAAATGTAAGATTGGAACTGTTTACTACAAATGAGAATATCTCGTTAATGAGTAAAGGCGCTTGAGAAAAAGCCCATGGAGTAATTGGTTTATTGTGAAAAATGTAGCATGGTAGATTAAAAAAAGAAATTTTAGAAATCAGAGTTAAAAAAAAGTTTCAGAATAACCTGACAGTGGTCAAACATCTGGAAATGGACAATTTTCGCTCGGTCATCATGATCAATGACTAAGACTTGGGATAATGCAACGCATAGATTACGCGATGAGCGATGGATCGGGCAAGCATGGCGCAAAATCAGCAAAAATTTCGAACGTAGGCTGTATCAGATATTACTTGTAATAATAAGTGAAGAGAGATACTGATGACATGATTAGACATGATTAAAGAATTATTAGATACAATAGATCATGCTAGAAAAATACCATATAGAAAATTGAAAGTTCAGAGAAAATAAAACGTGCATTGAGAAGGTCAAATAAGAGACACACATGTCCAAGAAGATATAAATAAGTAGGTGAAGAAGTAATACCAAAAGAACCATTGATAAAGAATGGAGAGTACAGCTAAAATTAATGTGTGTAGAATGGAAAAACCGCATCTAGTAAACATGGAGGTGGGGCTTTAAGACTGTATCAAAAGTTCAATTCCAACAAGAATTTCAAAAAAAGGTAAGATTAAATGAAAATAGAATTGAAGATTAAGAAGATGAAAGATGAATATATGAAAGAAGAACGAATTGAAACTGATAGTAATTTAAAATGAGAAATGTAAGATATCAGAAGAACTAATATGGTCAAAGATAAATTAATGGATGAGACAAACTGATAATGAATGAAAATCAAAATGAAGATGAAAGAAGAAAGGAGAAATTGGAATCAATTGAAATGAATGAAGAGTTTTGATCCAAAAGTGAAACTGGTTAAAGTACTCATGAAATGAACTTAAAAATAATTGAAGATATAATTAATTTTACCTTATAGTTTCCGTTATTTCCTAACGACCTAGTAAAAATATAAATAAATGTATAACATAACGCAATTTGAAACAAATCACCCCGCCTGACGCTATAGATTTGAAAGAATTTGAAAGAAAAAAATATATGAATTAGATGTAGTTGAAAATGCAAAGAAAAAGCGTTTAGAAGAATCGGTTGATCAAGTGAGGAAGATAATAGATGAACTGATTAGTGAAGACTGAAGATGAAGAGGTAAATCAAAAGTTATTATAACCATTCTAATGAAAGAAATTAAACAAGCCAAAAATGATAGAAATAGAAAAAATTGAAGAAGAACATATTGTTTTTGAAGAAGTAAGCTGAATATCCAGATGCAGATGTAAACTCATATACACCCAATGAAAAATATTATTCAGATTAACAAGAAAAAATTTAAAAGCTATGAATTGGTAGGCTAAAGGATATGAAGAAACAGTGGAAGAAAAAAACAGATGCACCAACTGTTTCATCTGAAAAAGCAAGATGAATATACTACGCATAAGCTCAGGAAAAGAAATGGAAAATTATATGCTAATGGATCTTTCAGGGCAGTTCAGAGCATACTTTACAGGAATACAATAGCAAGAAAAAGGTATATTTAAAACCCACCACAACAGATTTGATATGGTAAACTTTGGAGATTGAAATAAAAAAACACGTATCATGGATACAGATGCTGCTACTGATTTGTTTTTCATTGATTAAACAATTAATTATTTAGTGTGCTATCAGTGAAAAAAAAATGAACCTAAACATATTTATAATGAAAGATTCAGTAATATAGAAGGATTATTATGTAAACATGTAGATGATAT
>JABUQX010072257.1:0-12500 GCA_015478945.1 Trachelipus rathkii
CTCCAAGCCAGGGGGGCAGCCTAGTGGCACCTTATAGAGCTTATATATACTATATATATATATATATATAAAGATATAGTATATATATATATATTATTATTATTATTAAGATATATTAGAGTTAGTACATATATATATATATTATTACATTATATATAATAATATATATATTATTACATATATATATATATATATATATATATATATATATATATATATATATATATATATATATATATATATATATATATATATATATAAAAAAAAAAATAAAAAAATAGAGATATTCATATATATATATATATAAATATATATATATATATATATATATATATATATATATATATATATATATATATATATATATATATATATATATATATATATATAGTTAAGAGTATATATATATATATATATATATATATATATATATATATTATATATATATATATAAATATATATATATATGTAAAGAAAGAAGATCAAACTAGAAACATTTGTATGGATAATTAAATGATTAATATTTAAAAATTATTTTTATTAAAAAGAATATCAAATACAATATGCAATGATGGAAATTCACAATATAGAGCAGTTGCAAAATTGACATTATTAAAAAAGTAATTTCCTTGGGTTCAGCGCAAATTTATCAACTACTGTTTGAATAAAATAATCATAATTGTCAAAAACAAATTTTCTGTGTACATCCTATCATAGCCAGTCCGTTTAACCTGTCATTCCTCCATAGTACTTCGCAGCCAAGCTTGATCCTTTGCAGAGTACCTAAAGAGAGTGTTCTACTGTGCTGGTGGTGCATGGCTGGGCGAGTAGCATCATCAAAGCCTTTTTCGTCGTCGGGAAGAAAGGTTCAGTCTCCTTTAAGACTTGGGAGATAACAAGATTTTTAGTTCTTCACAAAACAGTTTCTTTCCCAAATTTTGTACCAAAGTTCTAGCCTTCTTATATGCCTTCTAAGTGGTAAAAACTATAAATGAAGCTGTCTTTCCTTTAACTCATCAGATTGTTGCGAGAGCATGTGGAAAGAATGTGATATGCTCAATGCATAAGCAAGTGTATTTTCAGTAGAAAACCGTAATCAAAGAAGAGGTTATAGAATCAAGATACGGAATTATTAAGGATCTTCTCCAGAACCCCGTGGGATTTGATTTGTTGCTGGATGGTTGTTGCAGTGCTGCTGCCTACCAACAATCAGTGGTATATTCAGATCAAGTCCCAGTTGCTCGGCGATTTGATTGGCTTCTTTAACACTTCATCGGTGATTTTTTCTTCATCTTTCCGATGGCTTCTAACCATTTCCACAATGTGTTGAATGTGCAGCGAGGTTTTGAAGAGCATTTACAACTGGCTCTAAGATCGCAGGGTACTTCGCGATCAATATTATAGCCAGTGATGAATGACGACTTATATGCCGCTGAATGCAACTGAAAAGCGCTTTTGTTGTGGCGGTATTTCAATGGAAGGGTTTCTAATGCTTTTGCATCATTAGTACAAAGTGCTCCTTTAACACTCTTGATGCACTTGTGTTGTTCAGACCATCTGGTCTGGCATAGGCTTGGGATGTTTAACATTAATTTTCTTCAAGACCGACTCGTGAAAAAAACGTAATAATGTCCTTTATAGTTCCCACAGATTTTGTTTCTGGTATTATGTTCAATCATTTACTACTAGATTTTGTTTGTGTGAAAAGCATTGAAAGAACAATGCTTTTTATACTTTTTCCACAATATTGCTTGGTTATCCTCTTTGTCAGACATCGTAGAACAGCCATCGAAACCCAAGCCTACGCAGTTCTCGGCGGGATCCAGTTCTTTTGTCGTGACAAAATCGTCAATGGCTTTCGCAATGGTTTTTGCGCCAAGCGCTTTCAAAGCCAATAAATTCCTTCTTGACTTCATCGGACTCTTTTCGAAATATAGCAACCCTATGGATAATTATTCCTTTCCAGAAATATCAGAGATTTCATCTGCTAGTAAGCTATTTGCGCCCGCTTCCTTTACCTTATTAACGATGTTTTCCTTTATAGTAGCATCACATAGAGAAATGAATTTTATTCTGAATTTGAACTGATTGGTATGTGGCATTTTCTTCCCTTTTCAAAATGGTTTTTCAATGACTGATCTCCGGCATCTATTATTGAGAATAATCTTGCAACACTCCATCATGATGCTTGCCCCGAAGCGGTAAATCGCGCGTACCAGAAAATGTCACACATGAAATTATTGAGGATATTTTTTTATTTTCTTCTATGATTTTCTTAGAATGCTGGTTAATTTGGATGTCTACTGCGGCACGTCCTGTAGGAACAATCTTGCAGCTTCAACAGCAGTATTATGCCACTCTGTGTTTGTATGTCCCTTACAAAAACCACATGAACATCTTTATATTTAGTGAAAGGTCTTATTATTAAAGAGCCTAGGACTCCTCTGACCGAACTCTTTAATTTGGT
The DNA here is from genome assembly GCA_015478945.1 of Trachelipus rathkii. Classification (NCBI taxonomy): domain Eukaryota; kingdom Metazoa; phylum Arthropoda; class Malacostraca; order Isopoda; family Trachelipodidae; genus Trachelipus; species Trachelipus rathkii. Next base: position 2,468 of record JABUQX010072257.1, read on the forward strand.
GGAAATAAAAATACAAACTTGCAAAATGCTCCCTTTAGGGAGCCTGGAATATGTCAGCCAAGATGAATATGTATGTCTGTAACCTTTCATAATTGAATTTCCTCTTTAAATGGGTAGCATATTCCAAAAATTATAGGTCTTAGGTGGAATCCAACACTCTTTCAGTAACTGTTTCTTTTTCTCAGTCGAAATCATAGATGAATGTCCAACGTATCTACCAATGTCATTTTAGTGATTCATCTACTGAAAAGCTAGTTCCAAAATCTGGACCCATATCTTGACTCGTCGAGGTGCTGGGCTGGGTGTGGGTTCTTCATCATGCGAAATATGCGAAGTAGGAGGAATTGCCTCTTGTGTAGTCTTAGTTGACTTATTGGTATCTTCTTCGTTTTCACCGCTACCCTTTCCATTTTTATCTATTAAATAGAAACAAATTTACGTAAACAATATATATATATATATATATATATATATTGATATATTTATTTATAATTATATATATATATATAAAAAATAAATATATATATATATATATATATATATATATATATATATATATATATATATATATATATATATATATATATATATATATATATATATATATATATATATATATATATATATATATATATATATATATATATATATATATATATATATATGGCTTCTACTACTGTAAATCTTTGCCACATATGGTCATAGGCTAATAATTTTACTAACATTCAAAGATGTTAACAGAAAAAATTAAAAGTATAGCAAACTATGTTGAAAACCACTAATTTCTGTGTTGTAATGAAAAATAGTTTTTTAAAATGAAGCTAACCTCATATGGACAAGTAAGATCATGTGTTACAAAATTCCTACTTTTAATTAAAAGGGGAGGATCCAATATTTGAGATTAGCCCCCACCTAAAAATGGACATGAAATTTACTTTTCAGATTTGACTGATGAGGAAAATACTGGGCATTAGAACGTCACTGGGCAGCTTGTACCCAGTCACAGCTTCGGCATTTACATTTTTCAAACCTAATTTTTTGACATATTTTCGTATCAACTACTACAATTTTTTTCGAAATGACTTCAAACTTGAAATATACATAGATGGGTCTATTACGCACAAAATGCACATAGAAGTTTTTTGATTTTTGGAAAATTGTGCTCAGCAATGTCGAATTTCAAAATCTACTTTTTTTTTTTTAATTGCTGAGCACAATATTGGCATTTTGTGCGTAATAGACCCATCTATGTATATTTCAAGTTTGAAGTCATTTCGAAAAAAATTGTAGAAGTTGATACGAAAAAATGTCAAAAAATTAGGTTTGGAAAAAATGAAAACGCCGAAACAATGACTACAGACATAGAAAAACACCCGAAAATGACGTTCTACAGGTCAGAAAAGCTGCGGTTTTCTTTTTCCCCATCAAAATTGTCTGAAAATTAAGAATTTCATGTCCATTTTTAGATGGGGGCTAAAATGGGGTCCCAAAATCTCAAATATTGGATCCTCCCCTTTATTAAGAAGTAAATACACAAAATTTTATTATAATATTTAAAGTAAAACGTACGTACCAAGGAATCTCCTAATATCCATGATCTGATGAAATTGAAAAATAACTTTACACTGAGGCGGTGTTGAATTATAGAGTGGCGTCACGGAGTGATAATTTCAATGCTACTTTGAACCTTAAACACTTAATAAAGAATTGAGAATCCGGCTGAACACAAAATCTAGAATTTATATATACATATCAACATTAAAAAAAACATAGATGGAATAACAACACAGTTCTTATCAACAAATTAAAAGAGCATATAAAATGAGTGAGAAGACCTCGTATCGGCAAGAGAAATGTGAGAAAATGACGATTGCAACTAGCCTTCGCCATATAGTATATATATATATATATATATATATATATATATATATATATATATATATATATATATATATATATATATATATATATATATATATATATATATATATATATATATATATATATATAGAGGGTGGATGGTTTAAACCATTTGGTTTAAAACCATTGGTTTCTAAAAAATAGAGAAATCCATAAAAACCAATGGTTTAAACCATAAAAATATGCATAAAATATTAAAAAAACGTATTTATTAATGGTTTTCTTTAGCATTTTGATATGGTTTTCTCAATTTTTCTATCGAAGAGTAACTGAAAGGCAATAAAAATTTTCTGCTGATTTTATATTATTAGAGAATGAATATATATATATATATATATATATATATATATATATATATATATATATATATATATATATAGTATATATATAGGTATAGTATATATATATATATATATATAGCATATATATATATATATATATATATATATATAATTTGTATATTTTAATATGTTTAAAAAATGATTTTTTTTTCGAGCTCTTGAAGATTTCATTTTCTACCCTTCGATGCCACATTTCAAAAGATTGTAATAAAAAACTTATTTGTGGAGTGTGTGGCCAGAGCATCACCAAGTTAGAAGTAAATGACTGTAAACTAAGTGATGATATTGTTTATATTTGGAAAATATGAATATGGAGCTTTAGAACAGCTTAATCCACCACTCAACAGACAAGATTTAAAACAAACGTAAAAAGGAGGTATCATCAGGCAGTAACAGAAGCTCACTTATTGGCATATATTTTTAATCCAAGATATCAGACCAAAGTACTTCCAAAGGATGAGTATTCAAAAGCAGTGGAAATTATGGAATAAAATTAAGAGCAAATTCTCCTCCATTTCATAAAAGTTACCTATTTGATGAGTCTCTGTTGTCAGCAGTGACTCCTTTATCTTGGTACAGATCTCTCAAAGAAAAATTAGATGAGAAGGTCATATAAAATAATAAGCATATTGTCAGCAACTTCATCAACTGCTAATGTTGAAAGGGTATTTTCAACTTTTGACTTGTGCACAGCAACATTAGAAATAGGTTGGGAACAGCTAAAGGCAGGGAAATTAGTTTTTGTATAAAATTCTTAATGATAATTTCAGTTTGACTTTTAATGATAAATCTCTCTCTCTCTCTCTCTCTCTCTCTCTCTCTATATATATATATATATATATATATATATATATATATATATATATATATATATATATATATATATATATATATATATATATATATATATATATATATATATATATATAGTATATATATATATATATATATATATATATATATATATATTCCTAGTATTCAAATATAAAGGTAAATAAGAATTATTAGTATATCATTATAGGTTAATTTGAATAAACTTTTCTTTATGCGATTTTTTTTTTTTTTTTTTTGTGAAATAATAAAGTATAACCTTTTTTCAGATAGAGTTTATACATTATAATATACCCTCCTCTTATTTTTTACTTATAAGTTTATGTAAACTCAAAAAATAATAATTTTTATACCAGTTTACAGTTATCTATAAAATTTGAAATTTAAGAACCTAAAGAAATTTATTAAGGAATTTTAAACATAAGTTTGCACATGTGTATAACAGTTTCCAGTAGTGATTTTTGGCTCTTTTCTTTCTATTAAAACCAATAAAACCACATTAAAACCATCAAAATAGCATAAAAACCCAAAAACACCAGTTTATTTGTTATTTAAAAACAATGGTTTTTGTTTTGTTATAAAAAACCATGTTTTTTTTCATCCCTATATATATATATATATATAATATATATATCATATATATATATATATATATATATATATATATATATATATATATATATATATATATATATATATGTCGAATTGAAATAGATTTTTGACACAAAAACAATCTTAAAAATCAATGTTTTGTTGAATTCCTTCTTGTTGACGCCATAAGCGTTACATGTTCCAACACCTCGCCTTCCTTGGTACTTTCTCACGGTCCATTGACTCGAACAGAAAAATATTTCCGTCTTGGTAAACAATTTTTGCATAGTTACTATTCAAAAACACGCCATTTCCCTAAACTTCTCTTTTATTAGAGTCCAAAATCCTTTAACTTTCCTCCTGTGAGACCATAACTCTGTTTACCTATTTCTCTCTTGCAGACGTGCAAGTTTCTTACGAAACTAAAAGTGAGCTTGAAATCAAAACAACAAGTTTAAGCAAAAACGAGGAACGAAAAGATTTTCATTATATCCTAGGCTTTGAACTGAGCTGGTTGGGTTTGCTTGTGACAAAAGATTGTATGTTAGTTGGGTAAAAGAGAATGCCTAGGAATTGAAATAAAGTTTTTAGGCAATTATAGGGCAGATACCTACGAAGATGTTCGACCTGTATCTATATATATATATAATATATATATATATATATATATATATATATATATATATATATATATATATATATATATATATATATATATATATATATATATATATATATATATATATATATATATATATATATATATATATATATATATATATATATATATATATATATATATATATATATGTTTTTTGTTTTTTGTGGTTTTCTATGTTTTATTTTTTTTTTCAGTAAGCCATTTATAAACAGGTGGTTGCACATTTGTGTAAAGATGTAAACCTACAAATCGAAGGTTGCTTTTTTCTGTGATGGGGTTACATTTAACCCATATTGTTGGAAGGGCCTCACACATGTAAGACGATAGATGTCCTAATGTATTTGTTGTAGAATAGATATTTGGTAAACCTTTTTAAAATTAATATGACTGTTTAAATGCAATAATTACCAATTAATAAATCTGTGCCTGAAATGGCACCCTGCAGTAAAATGGAACAATCAATTTGTCTCATTCCCATCCTTGCCAATGAAGCGGGTTTCAGGTGCTAAGAAGAAAAGTCCTCTTGTACTTCACCCAGAGAACCGCCGACAAAGTTTGGCGACCTTGCCAGGATAAGTCGAACAAGAAAAGGATCCAGGCAGTAATGTTAGCGCAGCTATCAAGCCAAAAAATTTGACAGAAGAGGCTACTCGTAAGACGACAAGCCGTTAAATTTGTATCAACATTTAACTATAATTATTGCATAATATATACAGTCAAAAAAAAAAAGAAAAAAAAAAGGTTATCAATTTATCAAATACAACAATACACATTGTGCCCCGCCAGTGCCTCACCGCCAAGAATGCGACGACGTCCCATGGAGCCAAGGCAGAAATCTAACAACGATCACAGGCAATCTTCGAAAAAAGAAAAAAGAAAAATATTTTGTTTCTGAGGCAGAAACATATCAAGTAAAGTTTATATATATACATGTATATATATATATATATATATATATATATATATATATATATATATATATATATATATATATATATATATATATATATATATATATATATATATATATTTACCTATATGGTTATATATGAAATCAAGTTAAGAATAATACTTTGCAAAGTTAAGTTGAATGTTAAAGAACATTCCGTTATTTCATATATTAATTCTGAATGTTAAAGAATAATTTTTCATTTTGTATATTTTACTTCCAATGTAAGAAGAAATATTAATAAGTAAAAACCAATAATAGAAGTGTTGCAACACAAAACTTTTAGTACATGCATGTAAGTAAAATGGCCAAAAAAATCCAGTGTATAAATTTTTGTGACGGTTTTTATAGTGCACACGTTGGATCCAATATGTTTTAGTCTTAAGCAAATTTATTGTTTACGATAATTATATGGTTTTCGTTGATAAAAATGCGCCAAGTGACAAACGTTACGTCACGCCATTACTTTTAGATTTGAGTGCTAGATATGTGCCATGAATGAGACAAAAGGTGAGAGAGAGTGAGGGTAATTAAGTTCGTAATAAACTGTATAGTAAATAGAAAACAAAGTCCAATACGATTGACAAGGGTTTTTGCGTTCAAAACTTTCATTACTTTTATATATATATATATATATATATATATAATATATATATATATATATATATATATATATATATATATATATATATATATATATATATATATATATATATGAGGTTTATGCTGGTTTGTAAGTAAGTTTGTGTAAACAGAAAAGAGAATAAGAGGCAAGAAATTCAAGGTCTAAATTCCTCCAATAATAAATAAATCTTATCTACCCCATCCCATCTCGAAAGGAGGGAATGCAACCACCCCCGTTCACTCACTTAGGGGTTCAAGTTCATGTAAAGAACAAACACGCACCTTATGCATCAGCTAAGACGCACATACGCACGCCTTGCCAGCCGCAACAAGCACTTGAAAAGAGTCTTTTTTCTTTTGTTTTCAGAAGGAAAATAAATAAAAGCATAGTTTGTCGATTTGTTTTCAGATAAAAATATACTTTAGTTCTTTTTAGATTATATATATATATATATATATATATATATATATATATATATATTTATTCATACGAATGTACACATAGCCATATGTATATATATATATATATATATATATATACGTATATGTACACATTCATGTGCGTAAACATTCATGTACGTAAATATTCATATACACTGGTGACCGTAGTCTCACCCAAGCGTTTTAAAACCCAATTTAGAGAGTGCATTTTAAATTCATTTACGAAAAGCTTTAAAGATATTCAAAAAAGATCCGGACAAATAGCGGTTGCAGGATTCCGAATTTATAAACGTTTTCTTAAAAAGGTAAATAAGACTTTCTATATATATATATATATATATATATATATATATATATATATATATATATATATATATATATATATATATATATATATATATATATATATATATATATATATATATATATATATATATATATATATATATATATGTGTGTGTGTGTGTGTGTGGGCTTACGTATGTTTATTTGTACATCGACACACTGTGTGAAAGCTCATGCGTACATACGAGCCAATGCGTTTAAGGGAAAACATGCTATAGTTCAGCCTTGCGCTACCAAGATAAAGTTTATATAAGGGAAAATAATTGTTTAATTTGTTTGTTTTTTTTTTTTTTTTAATAGGGATTAGTTTTCACGATAAAAGGATTAAGGATTACAAAGAGTAATGATTGTCCTTCTTATAAAGATTCTTTTGAGAGCTAATAAGTAGTTAAATGAAAAGATTGATATAGTCACAGGAAGTTTTAATGAAATTAATCAGTGCAACTAAACCAGTTTTAATTAATATATTACATTAGTGCATTAATAAGGGAAATTCTTCAAGTGCAATTGAGTTTCAATTAATGAATTTTTTTATACAATCAATTTTGTTGTTTTAAGTGAAAATTTATTAGCTCATTTAGCTATATTTTCAACGGTAATTAGTGAAAATATATTAGCTCATCAGCTATATTTTCAACCAGTCATTAGTGGAAATATATTAGCCATTTAGCTATATTTCCAGTCCTACCGAAAATTCTTTAGTTTATTCAGTAAATGTTATATAAAATAACTTTGCCTAATTTATAAAATTGCCCATTAATAAAGGTAGTTATTGGAATTTTCCCAGCACATTCAGTTTCATTTAATTGATTCAATTTCAATCGTGAAACCCTTTTTCATTCTTTTTTCATATAACCTTTCTTCGTACATATTTTTGCGATTACCCCGAGCATAGCTTTTATTTTCGAAAGGTAGTATTGGTTAAGCAATCAATCCGGGATATTAGCATAGGAAAAAATGGATGAGACGAAGAAAGAGAACGGATCAGTTGAAATGAAAAGAGAAGAGCGCACAGCCACCGGGAAGACAGTGCTTCCCCATGGGGACTTTACCCCCACAGATGGGTTACCCAGTGAAAAAAGGTTTAAGAAAGAAGAAGAAACAGTTCTTCAGGGGACCAGTACCTCCCCAAGTTGTTTACCAGAGTTTAGTTGTCCCAACATTATCAATCCATCTTTTATATTAACAGAGTCCCTTAATTATGAGCAAAGAATTTCCCCAAGTCTAGCCAGCGATGAAACCTCTTACGTCGAAGCTTTGATGAAATTTATGACGTTTGAGCGTACAAAAGACACATCTATTCATTCTTTTATATACCAGGCCAGGGATTTGATCAGAGAGTATTTAAAAAAGGTAAGGGATGCTCAGCCCGATTGCGCTTTTACCACGTCCCAAACAAACTTCTTAGTGACCGCGAAAATTTTAGATCACGTAGATAAATTGGAGAATCATGGGAGGTTGAGAGCGGCCATTTTACAAATAATAGACCCTGAGTTAAGCCTGGACATCTTATTAGAAAAAATAGTCTCGATTGCAAATGAGCAATTGGCAAGTGCCACCCCAGAGAATGAAGATGAAGTAAGAAAGGATAAAGTTTCCATTTTAGTTACAACAGTAGAAGAGAAGATATCTCTTCCGGAGTCCACCTCAACTAGTTTGGCAAACCAGCGCAAACAACCCTTAAGGAAACACAGAGTATATGGAGGTAAGACAATCAAGAAGTGTCGAACCCCTGATTACATTGAAGGCTCCACGAATTCTTATATTAAAGCCTTAGTAAATTTATACAAGCGTTCCAGGGAAGAAGGTATTTCCTTCGCTGCTTTTAATGCAAAAACGATAGAATTGCTTGAGGAATACCAAGAGAAGATGGAAAAAGGAAGTTTAAACTAACATTAAACTCCTTGAAGGAAAAAATATCCCTCACTACAGAGGTTTTAAAATTCATGGTTGAATTAAAAGATTCCAAAGAGCTGAAAGGAGAGATAGTGAATGAAGAAGAGGCAGCAGTCTCCCCTCCCATTCCTCCATCCAAAAGGACGGATAATATAGAGGGAAACATTCAACCCAGCTCCAGTTTTAAATGGCTTGAGCCCTGGAAGATAGAGAAGCTTCCAACAGGTCAGCCTACGCTGTGATATGACTCTCTTCCTTAAGCAAGGACAAACAGGAACGCAAGTGACAAGTTTAGTCGATACAGCATCCGGCATTACGCTCATCCAAAGAAGCACGCTGGAAAAGCTCGAGAAAGAACAGGGTTGTAAAGCATTGTCCCGACAATCTTATTTCACGTTGCACGGAATTCATGGTCGTAATTCCAAACCTTATGATGAAGTACAGTTGTATTTCAATTTATTTGGCAAAATTCAGCAATCTACCTTCCTAATATATGATGTGGGCGGGTCGAACAGCTGGGATGTTTTGATCGGAACAAATATTCTTGCCAGTGAAAACATCAGCTTAAATTTATTTTCCTTACAGCTAATCTGCTATGGGGATCAAGTAACAAAAGTTCCCCTCTACGTTCAAAAGGACTCTAAGAATAAATGTGATTGCAAAATAAAGTAGTGCCGGACTCCTAGAAACCCGTGGTGATGAAAAGCGGAGTTGCACTCAGAGGAAACTTTGGACAAGTTGTACAATCCTTAAATAAGAGTTCTAGTACCCAAATTCCCTATGTCATGAAAAGAATAATCCTAAAAGGCGATATTTTAGCCGAAGAGGATATAGTGACGGAATTTTGATTCATTAGCAAGGCCAAAAGCGTTATAAAGTGAGATATAACCGATTTATATGTATATATATATATATATATATATATATATATATATATATATATATATATATATATATATATATATATATATATATATATATATATATATATATATATATATATATATATATATATATATATATATATATATATATGTGTGTGTGTGTGTGTGTGTGTGTGTGTGTGTGTTTTAATGAGTTTTTCTTTTATATAAGTTTGTATCTTTCCTCCCCATGTAATTTTTGTGTTTAACTCAGGTTAGAAATATCCTCCAAGCCCCCAAGATTTAGTAGGTCAAGTAAGTACCTGCCTAGTTTAAGATAGGAAGAAGGAGGAACCAAGTATGTTAATGTTCCTCCATCTCTTCCTTGCAATTAAAAAAAGTCAGTTTTTCCTATTTAAATATAAAGAATAGGTTTTAAGGTTTTATATTAAAGAGAAATTTGGAGTGTGGTCAGCCCTTCACAGACGTCTAAAGTAAGATGTGTAATATAGGCAGTAGTCCTTAGAGGGAAAGGCAAGTAAGAGAGCCAGCTCCGCCCCAAAGAATTCTC
>JABUQX010072257.1:15000-38382 GCA_015478945.1 Trachelipus rathkii
AGGTTGTTTTATGTAAGTTTCAAGTGAGTACAACTCTGTTGTTTCTTTTGAAAAGAGCTGGTTATCTCGTTCTATTTGATTTACCTTATAGGCCTCAAAGTTAAAGCTCGTCAAGTCTATATTAAAGGTATAGAATTTAGGTTTAAATTTAGGTTAAAGATTTAGGTTTGAGTTTAAAGGTCTTAAATTGTCAATAGAATTGAAAGAGTATTGATCAAATGCTCATAAGAGATTCTAAAATTGTAAACAAGTCCATTAAGTAAAGCACAAGGAACAATCTTCCTTGCCAAGGCTTATACCAGGAACTTTAGAATCCTAGTGTAGGATTAGGAAGGGAATATACCGGTCAGACCTTGTTGAATTAGAAACTACTTTAGGAACTTTTAATCAGAAGACAAGGTTGAAAGGGAATTTCCCAGAGTAGCTTTCATTCTTTACCTCAAATAAGTGGATCAGACAGACCAAACAGGGTTAGGTTAACATAGCGCCTCATCCCCAGCCGTTTGAATTGAAGTGTTGAATCGTAGAATGACAATTTCAGGTTGAAATGATTCTATTAAGGAGTGGACACCTTTTAGTTAGGAATATTTTTAAATTGGAAGAGTCGAATGTAGATCCATCTCAATTCATATTTATTTTTGTTTATTTTTTTGTAACAAGTTTTCCATTTGTTCCAAGTTCAAATTGTTCTTAGACTTAAAGCCCAATAGATATTTATTACAAGGAGGTTGGACACCCTCCAAAATAGTAAAACGGGATGGATACGAATGCTTATCTTTAGTCGGAAAACGGCTAATGGTAAGAGTAATTACAAAGGTTGTAGTTACGAGTTTAGCCAAGAATAGAGAGTCACTTAGAACTAAGATTTGGGCAAGAAGGAAGACCAAGCTTTGTAATGATTTCTGTTCAGATAATAGACCAGAAAAGAGGAGAACAAGCCCTCGCTATTAGGTTTAGTGTACATAGACGGTAAAATTAGCATTTAGTTATTAAAAGTCCCAGGTATTTAGGGCAGTGAAATCACAGAAAAATAATCTCTGTGAGAAAGATGAATGAAGGTTTATAGTTCTGACAAAGAAGAGATAAGTTCTTATTAGATAAGAAGGGCAAGAAGTCCCCATTCTTTTCAGAGGACCTTCACAAGTACGTTCCTTTCAAAATAAGTTTGTAGAAAACATAGTTCGCAGTGAACAAAACACTCATAGAAAGTCGGAACGCAAGTGTTCCTAGAAATCAGAGTGAGAAGAAACGTATAAAATAGAACATAGAGTCCCAAGCAGCACTCTATGAAGCTGATTTTGTAAGACAAAAGGGACCTACTTCTGCATCAGATAGTTCCCATAGAAAAGAACAGAGAGTCCAGAAGAGCACTCTATTAAGAAGAAGTTGAGAATCGATTGACATTTGGATTAACAACAAATGCTGAATCCATTTCAAGAGTCTGACGTTTGTTGATATGTAGAGACAAATAGTGTCAGAAGATGATTGCTGTATCAAAAATTAAAGTGTTAGATCGGCCTTAGGATCGATTTGGAACCCACGATAGGTAATGGAGTATTTCTTCTAGATCTCACTTTAATAGATACCCCCATTTTTTTTTGCTAAAAAATGTTCAAGCATCAAATAGATGCAAAGAACATGAACATTTTTTTTTTTTATTACAAATTCTTTCAAGAATTTTCGTTTTGATGATATATTTTTTTTTATAATACTTTAAGATAAGATTATAAGACTTCATTGAAGTTGTAATTCGCACTGATGTCTACAGGCATTCAGTTGTACATAATGGATAAACTTAGGTTAGCATATCTTATGATGTTTTTATATATTGTGTGTCAGTACACGTTTGTTCATTTACTCTTCCAGAGTTTTAGCTTGGATTAAGAATAAACTCTCAGCCTCCAGTTGGCTCAGATGAGTTCTCTAGTCGATTAAGTTAAGATACAGTTATGCTTAAGAAAGCATTGACCAAAACGTTTCTTTCGACAAACCACGAATATATGGGTTTGAGCTGGGAATTAAGTGGCAGAAAAGCCCTCCTGAGCATAAACAGAAAGAAAACGTGAAGTTTATGTGGTCCCTCCTCGTTGTTTTAATTAGGTAATTAAGTTTTTAGAGAATAAGTTCTTACGCCAGTATAAATTTAGATACTGTATATAAGTTTTTATATCTATATTGAACCGTTTTTTTTCTTTATTGTAAGGAACAATTAACAAATTTTTTTTATTATTATTTTTATTATTTTAACCAATGGGTTCTCAGCAGAGGAACACGTTTTCTTACGCCCCAGGCCCACAGATTTTATAAAAATCATATTAAAAAACAAAAACCAAAAAACTTTTTGTTTGAAAATAAAAAATAATAAAAATAACTTAAGTTATTACGATAATAGTAGTTACAGATTGAATAAAATCATATTAAAAAACAAAAACCAAAAAACTTTTTGTTTGAAAATAAAAAATAATAAAAATAACTTAGTTATTACGATAATAGTAGTTACGATTTGTTTCGCAAACTAACACTTTTATTTTAATTTTTATTAAGTTAGAATTATTTTGAGAATTAACCACTTATACATTAATTTTTCTTTTTATTCAGTTAAAGATTATTTTTGCAATACTAACATTTTGTTCTATATTTGCTTTCATTGCATGATTAGTTTTATAGTTCCATAAGTGCATGATTAAAACTATTTTTTAAATAATTTTTATGTTTTAAGTAACTTTTAAGAAACGCTTTCAGCTACGCAATACGCTTCAGCTTATGCAATAATTAAATTTTAAGTAACTTTTAAGAAACGCTTTCAAATCAGTTACCTTGCCAGTTTAAATAGTTCCTAAATTAAGTATACGACAAAGATTGTAGTTTAAACAAGTAGATTTAAATAAGTTAGAAATTAGTTGTCAAGCAATGGTTAAAGCTTTACTAGTTTAAAACTAACCCTTAATTGTAAAATAATGCTTAAGACTAAAACTTACCAATAAATTTCATTTTTCTTTCAATTAATCGATTGATCAACTTTGCGCCAGAATGCTAAGTGTACAATTAGCGATTTTGATGTTGGATTGCTCGACTAATTTGTTTTAAGTAATACAGGCGACCTTATATCTTTTAAGACAAAACAAAATTTACAAAATTTACAAATTTATTAAACCCTAAAAATCAAAAGGTTAAAGTAAATTTATACTTCTAAATGGACTCATGAAGTTAACCAAAATTCCATGCATTATAATTGACAAGTTATTTAAAAAGGGAATCAAAAATTTTAAGCCAAAATTAAAAAGAATTATCTAGTCGAAAAGATCCAATCGAAATTAATAATATGGGAGGTCTAAGTTCGAACAAATATTTCAAGATAGAAATATTTTTAGAAACGAGAAATAAACTTTGAAATTTCGTACCCGATCCTTGGGACTCACACTAAAAGCGAATCTTGTCTTCAATATATTGCATTTTCTCGTATTGGAGATAAACACAGAAATTACACTCTTGCATTCCCATACATCAGATACGAAAGTTTTCTAATTCTTTTACCTATGTTGAATTATTCGATTTTTCTTTAATTTGTCTAGAAAATTACTTCCATTTCTTTATTAACAATCTACCAAAGTTAAGCCACGCTTAAAGTTGTAGACCTCTTATTTTGTTTCCAATTCAAATCAGATGTTTGGTTTTCCCAAACCTTACATTTTCCCTTCTCTTCGGATGTCATTCCATTTGAAAATAATGCAACGTATGTTGATTGGAATAAATATTTAAGGTAAAAGATCTTTTTAAAAAAAGGGGTCCTTTATCGTGGTCAAAATAGTTCTTGCTTAAGAACGTTTTAAAAATCAACATGCCTTGCATTCCTCGTTGTTGACGCCATAGGCGATTACATGTTCCAACACTTCGCCTTCTTTGCTACTTTCTCACGGTCTATACTATGATTCGAACAGAAAATATTTCCTTCTTAGTAAACAACTTCTGCGTAGTTACTATTCAAAATTACGCCATTTCCCTTAAATTTCTCTTCTTATAGAGTCCAAAATCCCTTAACTCTTCTTCTGTGAGACCATAATTCTGTTTACCTATTTCTCTCTTGCAGACGTTGCAAGTTTCTTACGAAATCCAAAACATTGAGCTTGAAATCAAAAACAACAAGCTTGGGCCAAACAAGGAACGAGAAAGATCTTCATTATATCCTGGGCTTTGAACTGAGCTGGTTGAGTTCTGCTTGTGACAAAAGATTGTATGTTAGTTGTGTAAAAGAGAATGCCTAGGAATCGAAATATAGTTTTTTTCTTGTGAATATTATAGCAGACACATCGTGTATGTCTCGGATAATTATATATATTATATATAATTATAGGTATATATCATATGATAGTTATTATATATATATTATAATATATATTTTGATATTATATATATATATATATATATTATATCAATTAAAAAAGATATTTATATCAACTATATAGTAATAACTATATATAACATATATAAATATACAATATAGTATAATATATATTATTATATATAATAATATCAGTATTATTATATCTATTATTGTTTATGCATATGTATGAATATATATATTATATATATATATAGAATAGTATATATATTTATAATTATGATATATATAGTATATATATATTATAGTATATATATATATATATATATATATATTATACTGTGGTGTGTGTGTGTGGTGTGTATATGTATATATATATTTATTTATGTTTACACCGAAGTTTTCATTAGTTGCCTCTTTTTGCAGAGATCTTTTGATAAAAGAGAGCACATATTTGTGCTACCATGGGATAGACTCCCAAGGCCTGAGGTAACCACTATTTTTATGTATTAACCATTTATAATTATTAAATGATTATTTAATGTAATGTTTGTTAATATTCATATTAGAAATTTTAATGCATGTTTAAAATCTAACTAAGTAAAAGAAAATCAGTGCCATATTTTAATTAATCAATAATTTGCATTCCAAAGACAAATATATTTTTATCACATATAATGAAAAATATTGCATTATTTATTATATGGGAAGAGAATATATCTGCTCTATATTTTGTCACCATAATAATTCTGTTAAATGTAATTGATGTATTTAATTTAATTATGATTATTATTTTACTTAACATCGCTAGGGTATTTTTTAATTAATGTTCCATGCCCCTTAGGTTTTTGTTTATGTCTGGTTTTGTTTCTCATTTGGTTCGTATCAACTTTTGTTGATGTCATTGGTTTGGATGAGATGATATTTTCGTGTAGAGGGACGAGGTTAGAGGGCATGTTGTTATGGAACTTAATGGTATTTTTTTATAAAGCATATTTTGTTATAAGAATATATAATGTTATTTTGCCGGAATATATTTTAAGAAAAGACTGTGTATGAATTTCAAGCCCTTTATAATATAGGCATAAACTTTGAGGCTAACCCCTCTCTTGCAGTAAAAGAGAAAGCATTCTCTAAAATCCATTTCAAAGCGGTGTTTGTTTTCTACTTCCGAGAGATCGTCGCAGAAGAAGATTAGCATTTCATCTTTAGTCTGGTAAGCTCCAAGGTCAGAAGAAGAAAGAAAAATAAACCCCAATATATATATATATACACATATATATATATAGTATATATATATATAGTATATATAATATATATTATAGATTGATATTATATATATATTAGTATATATATATAGATATATTATAGTTGTGTATATATATTCTATATTATATAATTATACGTTATATGTATTAGTGTAAAGTAATATCTATAGTTATATTATATACATATTATTATAGTATATTTAAATATATATATAGTAGTTAGTGATGGTGATACATATATATTATGATATATTTATATATATGAAGTTATATATGTATGATATTATAGTATTGATATATTATAGTATATAAGTATATATATTAGTATATATATTTTAGTTGTATAGTAGTAAGATGTTATTTATGAGTATATATGATATATTTATTATATTAGTAATATTATATAGTAGTAATATATTGTTGTAGTAGCTAGTATATTAATATATACTATAGTATATTAATATATAGTATATATATTATATGTATATATATTATTTATATTAGTTATTATACTAATATATATATATTCAGACATATATAACCTACTGTTGTATATATTGTAGATTATATTGTATAATCTATATTGTACTTGTATTACTCTACTATAATATATTAACATTATAGTAGTATATAATGATGTAGTATAAGTAATCTGGTACTCACTATTCATATGGTTATCTAAAGTATTACTCTCCGATATGCCTACCGTAATGATATATTAATATAATATATACCTATATTTTATGTATACTTCACTTTATATCATTACATGATATTGTTATATATGCGTATTTTATATACTAAATGCATATATAAACTTTTAAATATATTATATATATGTATTTATATAATATATTATTACATATATATATAATATATCATATACTATTATATACATATATATAGTAAGTATAATATTATATATATATTTTATATATATATATTAAATTTATAAATACTAGTATATATATGTATACTATATATAGTATATATAGTATATAATAATATATAATAGTATATGTATAGTATTATATATATATATATTATATATATATATAGATATATATATCATAATATAGTATTATATATATATATTATTCTATATTATATAGGTATTCTATTATATGTCTTTATTTATTTATTTAATTTATTTATTTTTTTATATATATAGCATTATATATATTATATATATTATAATATATATATATATATGTATTATAGTATATATATATAATATAGATATATAGTATATATATATATAGTCCTTATTATATAGTATATATAATATATTATATATAGTGATATTATATATATTATAGTTATATATACTTTTAATAATATAGTATATATAAGTATAATATATATATGTATACTATATTATATTTATATATTATTATATATATATATATAGTATAGTATATATATATATATATATATATATTATATTATATATATATATATATAGTATATATATATATATATATTTATATATATAGTATAGTATGTATAGTATTATATTATAATTCATATATATATTCTCCTATATATTCTAATGTATATCTTCTATAATTCTTGTATATATATATTTCTTATATATTATATACTATATATATTATATATAGATAGTATATATATATATATATATAGTATATAGTAATATATAATACCATATATACTATATAATTATATATAGTATATATATAGTAGATATACTATAGTATATATTATTTATGATTTCAATTATATAGCTATATATTTTATGATATTCAAATTATAGTATATATTATATACTATATTATAGAATATATAGTATGTAAAGTATATATATATATATATATATTATATATATATATATAGTATATATATATATATATATATATAGTAATAAGTTATATTATATATATATATAATATATATATATAAATATAATATATAATTTTATATATATATATAATTATATATATAGTTATATTTAATATATATTATATAATATATATATCATATATATATATTATATATATTATATATATATATAGTATAATATATATATATATATATATGATATTAGATATTATAGTAATATATATATATATTATTGTATATACATCAATATATATTTAATATATATAGTATATATATATATATATATATTTATATATATCTAGTAATTATTTAGCAGATATCCCCTACACCTCTAATATATATACTCATAACTCACTATACTATAATTTATCACATACTAATAACAGCCCTCCTGACTACTACCTATATAATATAATCTCTACTATACTATATATATACTCACCTATACTCATTACTCCGTCACGTACATCACCTATCTATATTATACTATAACCTACTATAGACTATAATATTATATATATATATGTTTATTATAATACCTTTATGTCATTATTTATTGTAAGATAAATTGTACATGTCTTCATATATACAGTCAAATATATATATATATATATATATACTATTATATATATATATATACCTAAATACTCACTATATTATATATACCTATACTATTATATTATATATATATATAGTTGATATATATATATATATATTATATATATATATATATTTATAATATATATATATATAGATATATATTATATATATTATATATAATTTTATAGTATATATAATTATATAGTATATATTATATTATATATATAATATAAGTTATATATATATTATATAGTATATATATATATAATATATATATATATATATATATTTAGTGATATAAGTTAATAATAATAGTATATATATATATATTATATATTATTTATATTAATTATAGGATATATATAATATATATAATATTTATATATATATATATATATATATTATTATATATATATGTAGTATGATATAATATATATATATATATATAGTATATATTATATATATATATATTTATATTATATATATCTATTAAATAGTTATATATATATATTATATATATTGTTATATAGTATATATATATTAATAAAATATATATATATAAAAAAAAATTTCCAATAAAAAATGTTGTTCACCATATTTACTGATAACCAAATTGCTAAATATATAAATATATATATTATATATATATATATATATATATATATATAAGTATATATATTTAATATAGGTTTATATTATTATTATATAATATATATATATATATATATAAAGTATAAGATATAAATCATATATAGAAAATATAAATTTACATATAGTAATATATATATAAGTGATAAATATAATATATGTTATAATAAATACTTATATATATTATATATATATTAGTATATATATATAAGTATTTATAATATATATATATTATACTATATTATATTTGATATTATATATATAGTTATATATATAGTATATATTATATTATATCTAGCTATATATATATATTATAAGTATATAAGTATATATAGTATATGATAAGAGTTTTATCTATGATCTCTATATTAATATATATAGTTGTATATATATATAGTATATATATGATTACTATAGTATATATATATGAATTATAGTATATATATAATATATATATTGAAAATTATATATTATTATTATAAGTATAGTATATATATACTATATATATATATACTGTTTATATATATATATATTATAGTATTATATATATATATATTATATTAAATCTAAGTATATATATATATTATATATATATATATATAGGATATTATATATGTATATAAATTATATATATATGTACAATATATATATGAATATATCTATATTATATATAGATATTATATATATATTAATATAAATAATATATATATAATTATATATATATATATATATATTATATATAATATATATATATATATATAATTATATATAATATATATATATATATATAGTATATATATATATATATGAAAATATATATATAGTATATAATATATAGTATAATATATGTATATATATATATTATATTAGTATTATATATATATAATATATATATTATATATATTATAGTATATATATAATATTATGATTATTAATATATATATATATATATATGATTATATATTTATATATATAAATGAATATATATATTAAATATTTTATATTACAAATATAGTATATAGATAAATATCATCTTTAATATATTATAGAATATATATATAAATATGATATAATTTTAAAATGAAAATTTAATTTACCCTATATATATATATATATAGGTATATATAGTATATTTTACAGGGATATGAAAATATTATAATATTATATTGAAAATATATATATATTATATATATATATATAATTATATATATTATATATATATATAATATATAATATATCTATATATATATATATAGTACATAATTATATATAGTATATATATATATATAGTATAGATATATATATAAGCTGAATGAATATATGATATAATTAAATATATATATATTATAAATTATATATTTTATATATATATAAGATATTATATTATAGTATAATATATATATATAGATAAAAATATATAAAATGATATCTTATATATGTAGTATATATATTATAGGTTATAAATATATTATATATTAAGTATCGTATAGTATAGATATAATATATTATAGTATAGTATTATAGTATAATATATATATATATATCTAATATATGTATAGTATGTTCCGATTTATAGGTATGATCTGAAATATAATATATTAATATATTATTATATCATATTATTATATCTACCTATCTATATATCTATTATGTTAGGTTATTTGGAATTAGGATTGTGTATATATATATATATATATATATATATATGAATATATATATTAGTATTATATTATAGTATATATATTATTAGTATAATATATCTAAATAGTATATGTATATTGGTATTTACATGTATATTTGATATTATTATATTGATATTATCTGGTAATAGTATATATATATATTATATATATATATATTATATAATGAAATATATATATAGTATTATATATAATATAGTTATAAGTGAAAATATATATATATATGAAAGAGTGATATTATATATGAAATATATATATTATGAAAATATATATAGTATAGAAAATATATATATATATGAAGAATATATATATATATGGAAAATATATATTATATAGTTACTAGTATATATATATTATTATATATATTTAATATTAATATAATATACACTGTCTATTAGCTATATATATATTATATATATATATATATGATATATATATATATTATAGATATATATGAAAAATATTATAATATATATATGCTATTATTATATATAATAGACTATATATATAGTAGGTATATAATATATATATAGTATATATATAATTATAGTATATATATATTTATATATATAGTATATAAGTGTATATGGATGTTGAATAATCGGTACTAATATAATATAGTATATTTTTATATTATATTATCTGTAATATATATTAATATATATATATATATATATATTATATGATATAATATATATATATTATATAGTATATATATAATAGTATATATTATATATATTGTAGTATATATAGTATATATATAGTATATATATAGTATTTATTTGATTGATATACTATATATATATGTTATATATATATTATATTAATATACTATTAGTTAATTTATTTATTGTTATATATTATTATTATATTATATAGGTATATATTTATATATATGAGTTTATATATATATATTATATTATAGTATTACCTATTTAATATATATATAGTTAGTTAATTTACGATATATTTATATATATGTAATATTTAGGTAGTAATGTTTTTATTAGTGAGTATTATTTGATTTTATTATTTTGATATATAGGTTTTTTTTTTGTTTTTTTTTATTTTATGAGTTTATATATATAGTATTATGTATATATTTAGTATATATGTTAATATAATATATATTATTATTATGTGGATTATGAGTTATTTTATATATTTATTAGTATTTATTTATTTTTTTTTTTGTTATTTTATATGTGTGTTTTGTTTATTTGTTATTTAAGGATATTTTGGTTTGTGTAGATTGTTGTTTGTTAGATGAGGTATTGATTTAGTGGTTGTTATGTGGTGTTTATTTGAGGGGTATTTTTTGATTTATGGTGGTATTTGTGGCTGTTGGTATATAATAGTAGTTTTGTGTATTATTTTGTTTTAGATGTGTTTATCGTAGTATTTGATGTATTGGTAGTATGTAGGTGGTGTAGGTTTTGTGATATTATAGGTATATTTAGATTATAGGTATGAGGTTAGTATTCGGTGTATAGGGGTGAGTGTAGGGTGTGTTTATAGAGGTATTATATAGGTGTATAATTGTGGTGTTATCTATTTTTGGTTTTAATTTGATAGTTGGATATTAGATAGTTGGTGGTGAGTTTGTGTAGGTTTGTTGGTAGTAGTATTATGTGTTGATTGGGATGATGTTAATGGTTAAGAGGTTTTAGAGTGTTTATAATTGGTGGAAGGGTTTAAGGATATTTAAATTTATTATTTGTGGTAATAGGAAGTGGGTTGTTAAGGGTTTTAGTAGTGTTTGTTTTGAGTGAGTGTGTATGGTTTAGTGTATAAGTTTAGTTAGGGTTGTTAGTTATTATTTATTAGTAGTTTTATAGGGAATGTATAGTGGTGTTTGTGTGTTGGATTTATGATTAGTTTATTATTGAAATATATATTTTAGGTAGTTTATATATTATTATTAGTGATTGTTTGAAATCTTACCTAAATATTGAGGCTTTAGAGGGTTATACTTTCAAGTATTTTACCTTATATTGGATTTATTATATGGAAGCACAACAATGTAGGAAGATTGTTTTTTTAGTATATTGAGTTAGTTTACTTCTTGTTTAAAATAATGATATATGGTATTTATGTGAATGATAGTGTTACTTTTTTAAGGAAGATTCTGTACCAAATAACGTAGTGGCAAGTATGTGAGGTAGTATTATTGGTGTGTTATTTTGATATAGTATTTAGGTAGATATAGTTTGATTAATAGTGGGTGTGGGTAGTGTGTATTAGTATTGAGTAGGGATTTTAGTGATTTGTTATGTGGTTGAGTTATGTTTGTTATTAGATGTATATAGTGTTGTTTGATTAGTTATTGTATTGGTGTGTTATAATGATAGTTAGTTTATTTGTGTTAATATTGTAATTTATGAATAGTTGTAGGGGTGTTTGGGTGTATTGATGTATTTATTATTTAGTTGTAGGGGGGTTATGTGAGTTAATTTAGTTGATTTATATTTGGGTCACTGCTCTTGATATAATTGGGCATTAAAATTTTAACTGATTTTTATATTTATAGTTGTATTTCCATGTTATTTAATTTGACAGTTTCTTTTGTTTTGAGTTGGGTGGTTCCTATATGTCATATTTTTGTTGTAGTATTATTTTCAGTCTGTTGGGAAATCTTTTATATTGTTGGGTTGTTGTGATTAATGTGGTATATTATTGTCAGTTGGATTTTCAAAATCTATACTAAGCATGAGTACTATTCGATCTTATGATTGGAAGTTCAGATGTATTATGTTATGATGTTATGGATTTTATATTGTTAGATGGTATATGTGTTGGATAGTTAGGGTATTTCGATATTATTATTTATAGGTAGGGTATATTTGTATTGTAGTAGTATGTGTTGTATATAATGTGGATATGGTAGGGGTATGTGATAGAGTAGTTATAGGTGGGTTGATTAGGAGTATATATATCTATATATATTAGTGTATTGAGTTTATTGGTTATATATATATTATCGAATATTTTGTCGATTATTATTATTGTTTTTCATATGATTATTATTTCTATCATTGTTTTTAGTTAGTAGGTTTTTATTTTAGTTTGTTGTTATGGTTATGAGTTTGTGAGGTATAAGGTGGGTAGGTGTATATTATGATAGTTATGGTATTTGAATATATTAGTAGTTATTGTGATTGTTATTGTGAGTTGTGGTATTAGTTGGGTGAGTTGTATTGTGATATAGGAGGATTTATTTTGTATGTATTGGCTATTGGTTATTGGAGTACTGAGGGTATAGTTGTATGGTTTATATCTTGTTCGAATTGAGGTTGTTATTATAATAACCAATTTTTCTAGATATGATTATAATTTATTCTTTTGTTCAACTAATTTATACTATAATTAGTGTGTAGAAACTCATATTCTGCTGTTGATTCTAGCAATAGTTTACATAAGTAGCGATGGCTATGGAGTGTGGTATCATTATACCTCCCATATCTTTGACCATTTATTTGAAATATTGCTGTGTCAGTCTCGCTTCCATGAAATCTTCTGTTGGTTTCTAAATGCATCTTCATCGACTTCTGATTGTCTTCCTTAGTAGATTACTACTTTGTGTCTAGTTATTTATGGTTCGATTAAATCACGGTGCGTGCTTTTACTTGAATCTCTTTTTTTTTTTAATTCTTCTCCCTTACTTCCATTTCAATTCAATCTCTAAAATCCCTTCACTCACAATTCTGAATATCCGCTTTTGTGTCTGAGATTCATTTAATGCTTGCGTTTAGCTTCCTGTCACGAGGGGGCTTATCTGTTGCTGGCTAGGATTTGCTGAGATTCTCTCTTGTTTTTCTTCTTAAGTTTCGATGAGCTAATTTTGTGTGGAAGCAAGATAGATTTTCTTATGTAAAATTTTATATAATAGAAATAATAGATAATAATAATAAATAGATAATAAGTAGATAATAATTAATAATGGAAATAATAATAATGCGTGTAACTATATCCGATTAATTACGAAATGAATATAATAATTAATTATATGAGGTATGATACACTTTTGTCTATGGAATGAATTATTTAATAATTATATAGATAGATAGATTGTATATATTGCAATAATTTAAACTCAAATGAATGAATTGAATAATAATAGATATTTATATTGTATAGTGGATAATTTAAATAGGTAGTTTAGTTAAGGATTTATGTGAGTTAGTTATAGTATTGATTATTGATGTAGTTAAGTGTGAGTAGATTTATTTTAATAGTGAGGTGTGGGGAGTGGATTATTATTATTAGTGTATAGTGAGTATTTAGTGATAATAGAAGTATTAGTATGTATTGTATGTGATTGAAAGAAATTTAATTGAATCCAGTGCCAAAACCAGATGGTATGTGAATAATGGAATTAGAGTAAATAATAATTAGTATATAATAATATAATAATGTTATTTATAAAAGGAATGTTACGAAAATTTGGTTATAATGAAGAATAAAGATTTCAATAAAGTAATAATAAAAATTAAGTTATTATTATTTATTATTAATTATTTCATGATTATATTTATTAGTTAGTAGTTTATTAATATAATAACTGCTGGAATATATAATTAAATTAGAACAAGTTTCAGAAAATTATTTAATTTAATAAGATAATAATAATAATAATAATAATAATATAATAAATATAATAATATAATATGACTCAAACATGCAACGTGCAACAATAATTTCAACTTGCAATAATAATACTGTAATAAGAATATAACTAATAATAATAATAATAATAATAATAATAATAATAATAAGTATATAATAATAAATATAATAACTAATATATAATAATAATTAAATAATATAATATATAATAATAATATATGGAATAAAAGAGTTTTAAAGAAAAATGTAAATAACAGTATATAATAATTAAGTAGCAATAATATCAATAATAATAATAAATATAATAATAATGATAATAATAATTGATAATATTATTAATAATTGGAATAAATAAAAATATCGTACCAGTCACAATTGGGCTCTTCAATGGTTAATAGTCAAGGTACAAAGATAATTATATAAGACAAAATATTTATAAGTACAAAGATAATTATAAGGCAAAATAGTTTATTAATATATAATGAAAATGTACCAAATAATATTAATAATTATAATAATATAATAATATGGATATAATTATATACTATAAACATATGATATATAATATATATATAATAATCATAATATGACATTTACAAGCCTTTATAATAGATAATATCATGAATAATAATCATAAAAATCATAATGATAATAAGATAATAAATAATAATTATATGATAATTATAAAATTATAATAATGAATAATAATAATAATAGTAAGAATAATAATAATGAAGAATAATAATAATAATAATTATAATAATTAATACATATAATATTACTATTAATATGAATAATATGATAATAATAATAATAATAATAATAACAATAATAAAAATAATAATAGTAATAATTAATAATAATAATAATTAATAATAATAATAATAATCAATATAATAATAATAATATAATAATCTAATAATAATCATAATAACTGGCATCATGCAATCATGGAAAGCCATGATCAGCAATAACGGCAACACCGAACAATCTTAGGTCATTAGACTTTAATAACAGGAACGATTAATTGCAACTCATACTTTAGTGCTTATCGCGATTATTGCAATCATATCGATACCTTGCCAACTCATTACAGCCATAGTTATACTTTGTAACTTCTTTCCTCCATTCTTTTAATATTCCATAAACCATTATTGTAACTTATCCCAGCCTTCAAATAGAATATGGTTCATTCCAAATCTTACATTTTTCATTTCATCTCGTCTTTAAACTTTATATTTTGATCACCTGGTTTTTAAATGTGTTTTATCCCAACTATTACATTAGCTTAAACTTGACTGCTTTATTCTAAATCTTGAATTTTAACACTTGAACTTTAAAATTGTCGAATTTTGACCTTTTAAATTTTTTTTGAATCTTTTTGTTCCTATAACTGTGAATGCTTCTTGAAATTCTAGAACTTGAATTTTAAACTTGAACTTTATTACTGTATTCTCTTAAAAGTTTGAACTTTTTTTCTAAACTTGAATGTTTTCTTTCAGCTATTGCATTAACTTAAATTTGACTATTCATTTTCCTCAAATCCTCCTCGTCATCTACAGATAAAGACAACTTAAACTTTTACGAAATTTTACTCTTAAACTTAACCGAATACGCGGGACTTTAGTTAACCTGTTGATGATTTTCAGTTGGAACTGTTGACAATATGTTTTTCTCGTTCTTTCGAAAAATTACTTTTATATTCACTGCGTTGTTTTGGCCATCTATCGCAACATTTTCCACATATAAAAGACGCGATTCCAGTACCGATTTTCTTCACTTCAGAATATTTAGTTGGTTTAGGGATTTCTTTAAGTCGCCCTATTGTACGACTCCCCCTCAGAGATTGGTTGTCCAATCTCTAACAAAAATAATTACACTGGTTTCCTCCTCCCTTGAGCGTTTTTTTGCTTCTGTCCCGTCTTTGTGCTCCAGAATTCTTCCTTGTACGTTTTGACTTCCTGGAATGACTCTCGTTGATCTTGTTTTGTGGTGGCGAGTATTGGCTTTCCCTCAGCTTGTCACAATTCTCTACACGTACACTGGTTCTTGACACTTTATCATGTTTCTCCGGGGTTTCTCAACTTCTTCACCTGGCATTCAGTGGATTTCTTGTTGGTTTCTGGTGTTTCCTAAGTTTCTGCTGAATTCCGGGCTCTCTCTTCATTTCTGACTGTCCAGTCCAGGTACAGGCAACTACTTCCTGCCATTGGCCATGGCGTTTCTTCTTCAATCCTCGTCTGTCGTTCCCATTGCGGCCTAACATATAGCTGTTCTCCGGCGATACCCACAGCGATGCCTCAAACTTCGGGATATCAATAGTCAGTTCCCATGTCAGCTCATTGTTTATCACATTGGTTGATCAAAACCATCAACTGTGGCACGTGGATCTCAATGAGGTAGAGGACCGATTCCGTATGCTCGTTTGTGGTCCCTATAATCTGAATGTTATCTAATCTGGGTCCGTCTGTACGCTGCAACCTTCTCGTTTTTGACGCTTGCTGTTCGCCTACATCTTTCAGCATGCTGCGCGGGACCGGTTCTTTACTGGGCTCCTTCCTTCTTTTCCGTCCGCTAGTGACCGGACTGGTTTGGTACCTCCACAATAATTGCGCGCTGTTCGGACGGTTGTGTCACTTCGACTGACTTGGTTTGGTGTGGCGTTCTGACCGACTGGTTCTTGTCTGAGCATCTTGGGACCGGAGAGGTGGTTCGTGCTCGCATTTGTACTGAAACGTTTTTCCTAAAAACCCCCGATCGGGGGCCGCATTCCGATGTTCTCATCTCAGAATCAATATTTTCTTCAGGCGAGTTTAACTTGGCGAGGTCTCCAATTCTCTTCTTCGTTTCTCTTGTTGGAAATGCTTGGTAAGCAAGTAAGAGACGCGGAATCTTGCCCAAATTTTTGAATGTTGAGTAATATGTGTCTCTATAGTGTTTTTCCTTCCCTTTTGATCTTCCATACGTTCATTCCCGTCGGATAAAATTTGGTACTTACAATAGGGTCCTGCAAATCTTTTCTCCCAACTTCTTGTTACTGCCTATCACCACATAATGAGTTTCCTGTTTAACCCCTTTTACCACACTGATGGGTAAATAATTAGGGGTGGCCTCTTCCACTTTCCGCTTGTTTCTGCTCTTGGATGTGGTAGCAACTCTCTTGTCATGATGTTCCGTCATTATTTCTCTGCTGGTGACATCCCCAGTTCAGTATGTCTTGTGTTGTTATGAATGTCAAGCACCACTGCGGCTCGGCAGGCAAATATCCCAATTCCAAATTCTTATGCTACTCAGTTTGCTTGCACTTAGGCGTCTGCAAACGTTCAATTGACACGCTGCATGCCCCGTTACTTGCTGGTTATAGGATACTATAAGAATGTGGTCAAGTCCGTAGCTCGCTCAACAATCTGTTTGAACTCCTAACTACTGACTCCTACTCATTATGGTCAGTAATCTTGTACTGTGGCATGGTAATGAAACTTGGTAGCAATATGATACCGAATGCTGATCCGATACATTGTTTGTGCTACATTTTTTTTCAGTGGGCATCATCCATTGGCCTGGGGCATTTACACAATGATCAATTGCAACCCAAGGGCATTGCTCATTTCCAATCTCGTTTTTGGCATGGACATAAGTCCACGGCACTCAAATGGATTTCTTCACTTCAAATTTTTCCTAGATAGGTGGGTATCTACCGTATGATAATCCTCATTAGTTGGCATTTGGGCAAGTCCTAACATACTTCCTGAACCACGTATGTATCTTTGGATACACACGATGACTTCACTACTGCATCACAAATTTGTCTCGTCCTATGGTGTTGCACAGATTTCTAGTGTATGGTCACGTGGCTTACATGTATCACAGTTGTCTCGAATCCCACAGCGCACTATTTTATATTTGTTCCCAGTTTCTTTACTAAAATTCCTTGTTGTTTGAACAAAATCCTCTTCTGATGCCGATAAGATTTTTTAGAGCTGGTCTTATCAATTCTGTTGGCCATTTCTTACTATTGTCTCTTCAAGGTTTGTATAGCTTACTGATCTATTTGGTAATTCATAACTCTCCTCTGGCATATGTCCATTTAATTTGACACTGTTTCTGGGTAATTGGAGTAAATTATTTCACCGCCACGTTTGTTATAGTAACGTGTCACTCATCATTCTCAAATCTCCACATGCGAAATTGATTCTCTTCGGCCAAAATCTAGAACTGCTTAGTTCCACAAGATAGTTATTGCCCAACAGGAGGCATAGCTGGGAGGTAATCTTGCTCTTTAACGCAACTGCACAATGGCATGTCACCTGTTCGAATTTTTGATGTTTATGGTGTACTTCCAGATGCTTTGCACTCACACTCCGCAGTGCCCACATACCATTAAGTATTAAGTTCTATACGGCCGAGGTTTCTCGTCGTAATGTGCCCAAATGTGCGTAAGATCGTTTACTGACGGCCTTCCTTATTAACTGATACCGCACCAGTGTCTAGAAACGCACATTTGTGTCACCTCACTATACATCACTTCTTTTTCTCACACACTTTCTGAATTTTGAAGAAATGTTTCCTCTTTCCTTCATCACAGCTTTATTCTCGTCCTGTCACATTATATGGTTGACCTCAACAACGTTAGTTTCTGTCGGATCCTCACTTGCTTCTTCTTCCCTCTTTGGAGGATATTCGCCCATGTGGTCTGGTTCCTGTCCCATCTTCTTGAATTTTCCTGTTATCGTGAAATGATTGGTATTTCTCCGGTCATGGTATTTCAAGTTTGTTGGGACTTATATGTGGCCATTGTCTTTTTAATTGGCTTATAATGGCTTTCTCCAGCACCTGCAAGTGCACATACCTCCAGGTGTGTCTCTTTCTCGCAATCTTGCGGGTCAAAGTAAGTCCACCGACACGCAAAGTTCATGATGGATGCATATTTTACTTTGAAAACATCGCTGGTGCCATGTAACTTGCGGCATGGGATCTCTTCCAGGTTCTTTTCAGTGCTCTTAGTATTTTACTGCTTTTTGCCCGTTTTCTGTATCTGCCTGGTATATTTCGCTGCTTCTTTGCGCTAAATTGAGCTTATCAGCATACACTGTTCCGGCAGGGTTCTAAAGATTCCTGGGACTCCGTTGCTAGGATGGGGTTATGTCTATAGACAATCTTTTAGGCTTTGATATGCGGAGGTGTTGGCTGCGTGCCTTCTGGAATCTATTTCACCAACGAGAATATTCCTTTGGGGGCGCAGGGGGTCACGACTTACGTCTCTCTCAATAGCTGCCGGTGGATCAGTTGACAAGGTGGTTGCGTCAGACCATTTTCTTTTCGCAGGATTAATTATGTGAATTCAAAAACTTATATTTTCGCTGAGATCTGTCTCAAGACGCGTGGCCAATTGTATGTCTACCAACTTCATCGTGTATTAAATGTAGAGCCAATGGGTCTTATTGAATTGGCAAGTATAGAAGATGAAATCTGACCCAATCAGAAACGGTCTAAAAACTTTTAATACCGTCCGTCCATTGTATAGGCCAACAGTTCTTTTCATGGTCGCTGCTCTTCTGTCTCAAAGCACTAACGAATGGGAATTAATATGCGAATTAACCTTTTCTTTCTCCATTTGCTGCTTTTGCAAATTGGCCAGCCCCATGTTCCAGTTCCTGCTAGGCATCTTAAAATCAATTTCTAACTTTGTTCGCAAATGTGATGTACAAAATCTGGGAAGGCTAATTTCTATCTGGATGTCTTTATGGTCGTGTTTTTTTAGATTTTCTTCAAATGGGATGTTTTGTTTCCGTCGTTTCATTCAATTTTTTCAGAGTCGTTTCTTTTCCACCAGTTAAGCAAATCTAATAGAGGTGCCGTGCCATTCTGTAACTAATTTCGAATGAATTTCCTCTGAAAGTTAATCATCCCAAGATATATCTTTTTAATTCTCCAACATTCTTCGGCTTTTTCTAATTTGTCGATTTCATTTACGTATTGCCGGTCATGCTTTCTTATATTCCGGTTTCTGCAATTTTTTGGCGAAAGATCGAAGTATTGTATTCCAGATAATAGGTTGTCATTTTTACTTTTTTGACATTGCTTCACGAAAACTTTGGAGGACACGTTTTCTCAAGATGTTAAGATGCTCATTCGATATTCCTTGTCTTGTAGATCAGAGCAATCGTCCTATCATAAATTCGACTTTATTCCTGGTGGCTGAAAGCCGCAGTTAATATCCGTTGCTCCTTCCCTCTGGAAGCAAGCGTGGCCATGTCTTGATGTCGAAAAGCTCA
The DNA here is from genome assembly GCA_015478945.1 of Trachelipus rathkii. Lineage (NCBI taxonomy): Eukaryota > Metazoa > Arthropoda > Malacostraca > Isopoda > Trachelipodidae > Trachelipus > Trachelipus rathkii. The sequence goes on from JABUQX010072257.1 coordinate 36,320, forward strand.
AATATTTTAACCCTGTATTGCCTCGCTTATCCGTGGAAAATGTAGGGTATAGGGCTTTTGGCTACCTCTCCACCTGCCTCTTGTACATACGCTGAACGTCAGGTCCCGATTTACTGGTAAAAAGGATGTATGTTGCTCCATTGACAATCGTTAGATCGTTTCGGTGAATTGTGGTCAGGGGGAATTATTGCGGTCAGGCTCTCTGTGTCTTTATTATTTTATTTGCCTTACGGTAGTCGTATTCGCATTAAACAGGTAATGTTTCTAGGTCCTTTTCTATATCGGAACTTATATTGGAGGACTCCACGTCTGACGCAAAGGTTCCGATGTCTCTCGACAGCTCCTCCTGACTTTCTATTGTCATCATGTCGATCTCAGGTCGAACTTCTTGCTCTTTTGGTAATTGGGGTGTCTTGTGTTTATTGTTTGTTGTGTTGTATGGGTGGGGTCATCGCTGTCTGCTCACAGTCTGGCATCACTTCTGCTCGGTAGTACGTGATTCGTTAAGGGGCCTAATTGTTTTCTGTATACTCTCTTGTTAACCTTTGGAAATTGGGGGGGGGGTGTTCCACAAAACATGGGTTTGTTTTTGGGGTTAACTCTTCCATTAATTCTATATCGTCACTCAATCTTCTTTCGTCAACTCTTGTTCATGACTGGGTTGTTTCCGGTGGTTTGTATTTGATAGGTTTTATGGCAAACGGGTTTTTGCTTCGAATTTACAATCACCCCTCTCACCATCAATGTGGCTGTGCCGGAGGCTCTCATCTCTTCCCAAATATGTTCTTCCGGGCGTCAATTTCATTCACGCAAGTACTTCTGCTCTTGGATTGTCTTTCCGATGTTTCACTAAGTCCGCGGCAGCATCCTGAATCCTTTTTATTATAACCCTTTTTAATTCTTATCTTCCTTGTTGTGATCATTAGATTCTTGTCCCGAACGTGTGTTTTCCCATGTCTGTACGCGTTTTTTGGGTTGTGATCTGTTCCGACTTCAAAAGCTTTTACCGAAACGCCTCCAGATCTGCTATATGATGGCTTATATCTCTTTCCACAGCGTAACTGGGAGTGCAGTTACGTGACCCCGAACACAAATTTCAAGTGGTCAGTTGGCAATTTGGGTACTGTCTGTGTATGGTAATGCCCGTGCTCAACCATTTAGCACGTAGAATTATCGTCTTCCTGCTTACATTTAACTTGGTATCTGTTCTTTGTTAAGAAGGGCATTCCCCTGCAGGATGGGAATTCCTTGTTTTCAGGATACTTGTAACTGTTACTGTATATAAACTCTCGACGTATCAATTCCGTCAATTGGTCATCTTCACAGTAGCGGTTCTCTATATTCTGTGCAGTGAGATGGGTCCCTTATACCTCTCAATTTCATTAACCTACTGGTCTTTTTCAGGATTGAGATTCTCTGTTTATTATTTTTTATATTTTTTCGTGCCAAATATAGATCAGTAATGTGTGTATCTCTGAATCCTTATGGCTAAGTCGTTTTTACTATTCTAAGCTGGTATTTAGAACCGTAATATATGGTGTGATATTGGATAGCTGTATCTCTACCTATTATGATTATGGTCCTCTCATTAGTTCTATAAATCCTCGAGTTGGTTGCTTGACTCATCTGCTGTGTTCATTATTCGTCTTTTCTTTATTTTGCTGGGTCGCTGTTGCTAAGTGGCAAGGCCGTCGGTCACAAACTTTTGTGCCTCGGATTGCAGTATGACGACACCCTTGTTAACCGGGATAACTGTATATGTGCTTCCATTACTCTGGTTTGGGCTTCGGCCCACTCCCGGTAATTGGCTGGAGCGTGTGCTCTGTTTCCGTTCTATTATCTACGTGGTTTTTCTCTTTCTTCTCAGTGTGATTTCGCGATTCTGGCCTTCATTGGGCAACGTACGTCGCTCGCAGCAGTATGTATCCTTAATTTTTCCTCACGGATTCAAAAAAATTGAGCGTTCATCAACCCAGGGAGCCTTGCCATTATTGTTCAGTGGCGTTCTTCCACTCACTTGTCTTTTGTGCTTCCTGGTGGCTTGACGTCTGTCCTGGGCTCTG
>JABUQX010072258.1:0-41481 GCA_015478945.1 Trachelipus rathkii
TCCTTTCATTTACAACAGTCTCCAACCATTTCCTATATATGTCATAGTTAAAACTATTTGATTTTGTCAATGTGAAGTAATATAAACCTTTTGTTTGAAATTCATTTGCCACCTATCAGCTCACTATAGCACAACCCTCAAGATTCCCAACAGAAGCAGCCAATTTAGTATCATCGAAACTTAGAAACCCTATTTTTATTTCTTCATCTACATTCACTTATAATAAGAAAAGTGTACCCTACACAGAACTATAAGAAATACCACTTTTCATCAGCTCCCATGATTAATTAATAATATACCCATTAAGAAGTACATTGCCTTCTGTTAGTCAACTAATATTATATTAAGTTATAAACCACTATGTTTATTGTATTGTGATATATTTGTTGTATCAGCCTACAATGGGGTACTATATCAAATGCTTTGATGAGACCTACATAAATCAAATGAACAGGCTCTCTTTCATCAACGTAATAAGTACCGTAATATATTCAATAAATTCTATCAATTATGTCTGACAAGATCTACCTTACCAACAGTCATTATTTTACATATATATATATATATATATATATATATATATATATATATATATATATATATATATATATATATATATATATATATATATATATATATATATATATATATATATATATACCGTCAGATGGGGTAAAAGGGAATCGATGGGGGAAAAGGGAATTTTTCATTTGCTAAGCATACTTAATTTTTTTTGATAGAATTATTCAAAAAAGGCCATAATTGTATATAGACAAAATCTTAAAAATATATCATATTGTAATTTAATGATGAAGCGATTAATAAACTGTCAATTATTGTTTGTAATATTGTCTCTTAAAACTTCAGGTAAAATTTCCAGAAATTTGTAGGGTAAAAACTAAGATAAAAAAAATATTTTTCTAAATAAATGATTGTATCAACATTTCCAAACCTCGTTTAGAAACTGCAAAGGTACATATTCATATAGTTTATTACATTGCTTTGTTTATAGTTTTTTAGAAAACAAATTTTTAAAAAAGTGGGGTAAAAGGAAATCGAAAAAATAGTAGGTGGGGGAAAAGGGAAATTTGAATTTGTTTAATATAAAACATCTTTCTAAAGTTAAAAATATATATATATAATATAATATAACATGGATATAAATATAATAATGATATAAAGATATGATGCAAATACAGTATATGATATAAAATAAATTTAAATGAAATAAATACTGTATATATATGGTAAATAAATAAATATAAATAAATAAATAAATATAAATAAATAAAATAAATTAAGTATATATATAATGATATAAAATAAATATAATAATGATAATCAATATAATATCAAAAAAGTCAGGTTTGAAAATGTGGAAATAAGACACAGGAAAAGGGGTCGTAAAATTAATGTTGAATCAGGGCATGCGGTTTCATTAGAGGATTTCCAGCAGGCAGGGCCAAGTCGTCATAGACATACTGAAATGGACTTATTGGAGCCTGAATGTGAAGAATATAGACCTGTGTGGCAAGATAAAGACAACCCAAACTCAGAAATATTAGCTACCAGTATATGTGAGAGCCCAAAGTTGCAGGAGTATGTGCTTGTGCAGTTTGAAATCAGTAGAAGAAGTGTAACTGCTATATACTATGTTGGAAAAATTTTAGCTATAGGCAAAAATAACACCTACACAATTAAATTTCTAAGAAAGACGGAGAGTAGTGTTGGCAAATTGCAGAAAGGGTGTCTGGGCTTTAAGGAGCCCGAAAACGAGGACATAAGTGTCATTGACCAGAACCAAATTAAAAATTAATTCCTAGGACTTCAGGGAGAGGGAACAGGTTTCTTTTTCAATTTAGATTTAGTAAGGTTCCTCTAGCATTAATATTAGTGGTAATAATATATCAAATAGAGTATATATGCTATATATGTATATACATATATATATATGTTATTATTATATTATATTTATCATAAGAGGTTATATATATATATAAGTATATATATATATATATAAGAGCAGCATATATATATATATATATATATATATATATTATAACCATATATGGCCCCGCCCCATGCCAATTTCCCTTTTACCCCAGATCTACCCCGCTATACCTCCTCTTTTTTAAAAATTTTAAAAATGTAATATAAAAGGTTTATTTCCTTTTCTTTTTTTTTTTCTAAAGCATTTATAACATTTTATATTTCTATATTAGCGAAAAAAAAAACTATATATAGTATGTTTGAATTAGAAATATTTGGGAATAAATTTTTAAAAGCCAAAAACTGTTCCCTTTTACCCCATCTGGGATTTGTATATATATATATATATATATATATATATATATATATATATATATATATATATATATATATATATATAATATATATATATATATATATATATATATATATATAGTGTAAGTCAGGTCATAACTTTGGCTGGAGGCCAGATAATTCAGCCTAAAAATTATAATGTTAAGAAAAAATATAATACTGCAATATTTATTATATAGAAAACTCCCTAAAGACCATACAGAATGATTAATAAACTTTAGCTCTATGTTTTAAATTTTTTGAATTACATCAAAGGTTTTGAGTACCACAATTTTTTAGATTCAGAAAATTATATTTTTTACTCCCTAACATTAGCCATTCTTTTAAAGGCTTAATTTTTTTCTGAATTTCATTCATAAATAATAGAAGAATGAACTTGGGTGGAGCTTTAAACTGAGGTATTAAAATTTATATTTGGATAAGTTTAACATTTTCAAAATAAATTTAGATAAATTATTGGGTTTAAAAGTGCTCCACTTCATGCCAGATGACTATGCTTCTTAAATTCAAAACAATTTAGGCCTATATACAGTATACATTTTCAAACGAGGTTCTGTACTGCTCTAACTCATATCTAAAAGTTTAATATCACCAGTTTAACAATATGAGTTTCATATCACCACACCCTTTTTTATAGTATTAATTTTTTTTTTTTATTGTAACTGTAAACACAAAATATATATATGTAGCTAAATGCATTACACAAACCCTAATAAAATGTGAAATATCAAAAATATTAAAAAAAATATATATATGTATAGCTATATAAAAAAGAATGAAAATACAATTTCTACACAGATTTTGTGAACCTTAGCAATTCAAGCACCTTTCCCTGGTTTCAATGACACTTATTGAAAATGCTAGAAATAGCTACATTTTAATTAAGGAAAGTCAAAGAAAATTACCGGAGACCTCACCTCCAAAAAATTTTAATCATACAGAATCCATTGAAATGACATTCCAATTTCTTTTTTGCCAGAAATATTTTTAATTAGAAAAAAGTTATTAATAAAATCTATTGGAACCCATCCTTTTCTTTATTAATTTTTCTATGAGCATGACAAATATTTTTCTATTGGGGTCTCTGCACCCCTGTACCCCCGACCTGTGAGTGATGCTAAAATAATAAAATATTACTTGAACACTATGACATGCCTATAAAAGATTTTAAAAACAGGTAGATATGTGGAAGTAACATCAATTTTACATATTGTAAAATTAAAATTTAAAGACCTTAACTTATTCAAATTTATTTCTCAAGAAATTTTTAATAATTTATATTTTTCTCTTTTCAACTCATTTTAAACATTTTATGTAAGTTTCATGAAAATCTGAAACTACATTTTTTAAAATATTTTCTCCATAGACAAATGTCATAAAAATGAAGTTTTACCCGTTTGTAAAAATATTTTATGGGGCTCCTGAGGTTTTCATTTCAATTTTTCTTAATTACAAACAACATATTTCTCACATTTTCAGTATGTTTCATTGAAATCAGTAAAAGAAATTAGGATTAATAAAGATCAATTTTATAATATTTTGTGACAAAAACATGCATATGGAACCTGTAAATCTTTATTGCTGGCTCTATTTTAAAATCCTCAGTTCCAAGTTTGACTCTGAATATACAATTTAAAATTGTCTCCAGCTCCAGCTCCGGCTCAGCCTCTGATACCATTCATTGCATTATAATTTTGGTAATAATAGAGCAGATGGTCTTCAATGTCAATTTTTAAAAAAATCATAGCATAGATTAAAAAAATAATAAGAATGAAAAAAAGACGCGTCTTTAGGAAAAAAGTTACAGCCTCTAAAAGTTTTTAAAAAATTTCATAAGCTTTTCCAATACTACAACTGAATGAAAGTAGCCCTAGGCGACTATAAAAATTTTGAGGTAAATTCTACTACGCCACGAGGCGTTCTAAAACAAATAGTGGGAAGTTAAAGAAATACTGCCTTCTCCGGAATTGAACCGCTGCGTGTTACGATTGAGGACAATATACTCAATGCTTTACCACTGAGCTATCCCTCAACCTATATATATATATATAAAATATATATATATAAATATATATATATATATATATATAAGGTTATATATATATATAAGGCAAAGAGAAGTTATATAGAGGTTATCGGTATATATATATATATATATATATATATATATATATATATATATATTTTTTTTTTTTACAGATTACCACCACTCACGGGCTGGGCCAAGGAGGGGGCAGAAAATAAAAATACATGAAAACCCGCCCAAGCCTAACGCAAATCTCTTAGGTGAGCGCAGACGTGGGTTTTAAAGAGAGGAAGATTAAATACAGTTGGAAAAACAGAAGATGGCAAGGAGTTCCACAGAACAGAAGTGGCTGGAAAGAAGGAGGCACCACAACGAACGAGTCTGGGATTTTCGATGCTCACGCAAAATTCATGCGAGCATGGCACCCCTTGTATTACGAGGGCGACGCAATGGAGGTGGAATGCGAGCGGCCAACTCCCCTGAGCATCTACCGTTGTAGTACCTATAGAAAAGAGATAGTGCGCCAATGTCACGTCGCAGAGATAGAGTGTCAAGAGAGTTTGAAAGTAGGGGACAGTTTATAAGTCTCTTAGCTTTAGACTCAACTCTATCCAATAGAAGGGTAGAGCCGGAGCCTATATATATATATATATATATATATATATATATGATATATATATATATATATGGCAAATTTGTAGAAACTGTACTGTAACTAGTAAGGATATAGTCAACCGCCTCACAAGGTTAGCGTAAAAACTATAACCTCCTAAGTTTCCTGATCACAAACTGGTATAATAATGAAAATTAATTTAGGTTGTTAGGTTAGGTAAGGTTAAGTTAGGTACCTCGGTAGTCAAAGTACAGTTTCTACAAATTTGCCTATACTATATATACATATATAGAAATATATATATATATGTATATATATATATATATATATATATGAAAGAGCAAATTTACTTCTTCCGGCAGGTATATATATATATACGGTATATATATATATATATATAAATATATATACTATATATATATATATATATATATATATATATATATATATATATATATATATATATATATATATATATATATATATATATATATAGTATAGAGGATCAATCTAGGTTGGGTCTAGGTATACAGCATCGATGATCCATATAAGTTAAGGTATATAATATCGATGATCCATATAGGTTACGCTTCAATTTTGGACCTTCATAATTCAGGTTATGATATGATTTGTTAATTTACACAGCTTTATTGTGAACAATTAAAAAAATTTATCATAACCTGAACTTGGAAGGCTGTAAACTGAAACCTAACCTGTATGGATTGTCAATGCTGTATACCTAAATCTAACATATGGATCATCAATGCCATATTCCAAAACCTAACCTAGATGGATCTAGGTTTCTGTTAATGCAAGCCTAACATCTATGGGCTAATTTTTACTTTTATATATATATATATATATATATATATATATATATATATATATATATATATATATATATATATATATATATATATATATATATAAAATGTTTATATGTAAAAAAAAAAATCTTTTGGTGAAATTTTTTAAAGATCTTTTTACACTAAGGTTGTAATATATGTATTGGCTATATTTTAAGAATTTCTCGCAATTTTTATTGTTACCTATTTCCCAATGTGCGATAAGATGGAGTTCAGGTTCATTCGCCTATAAGAAAAGGCTATGATATATTTTTTAACTTTGACAGGATGTAACTTTTTTTTCCCTAAAGACGTCAATCATTTTTATTTTTTTTTAATTCTTCATTATTTTTTAGAGTCAGTGCTATGATTTTTATAAAAAGTGGCATTGAAGACCTTCTGTTCTACTATTACCATATAGGCATAAATATATTTTTTATTTTGCTCCAGCAGCTCAACACTCAACATTTTTTAATTGTGTTCCATACTTTGGCTCTGGCTATGCATGCCTCCATGAAAGTACTGTATAGAAGTTTTTAATATCACAGATCCAATCTAATCTTTATATATCTCCACCCGAAAATGAAACTTATTGTTCCTGTTCCATCCAATAAAGTAAAAACTGTAGGCCTAGATGGTCATAGTATTGATGTGATATGGTTGATTGCAACGTTTGATTTATCTTACATTGCTTCTCATTGTAAAGACAATTAGGCCAAATTTTTTGAATAATTTGTCCCAGTCTAAATACACACACAAAAAAACTATCTGTAAACTTTGGTAAAAGCAGTTTCAACTATTTACTACCCTTAATACTGCCAAAGTTATGTGGGCTGATTACCAGCACAGATTAAAATCACTAGATTACTGAAACTTATCTTTTCTTTCGATTCCTTTATTAACAATCAAAATTATATTTAATACTCGGCCTATATGCAACTGGCTTCCATTTAATGGAGCATAATTTTAGAATAAAAACAAACTTGCTCAGAGTGCAAGTTGGACCTGAGTCTCAGTTTAGCTCTGGCTCATTTAAACTTTGTTTACATTGTCGAATCACACCATAGTTAAAAGATGGCCGACATCGCGCAACTAAAGGCGTCTTCGATTTTGCACTTTTGCTAACGAAATGCTAAAATATTTGTTCATTTTCGTCAACGTAAATAAAATGTCACTAATTCTGTGTAATATAGAATAAAATTCTGTATAAAATAGCAATCATACAGAATTAAAGAAATTCCTTACGTTTGATAAGCATTTTTTTACGATTTTGTGCTAGGTTGACGAAAACGAACAAAATTTTTAGCATTTCGTTAGCAAAAGTGCAAAATCGAAGACGCCTAATATACAGATAATTGATTGGGTCGCAAAGCATTATTTCGTGCGCGATATGAAGTAGTTTCTTTTCAAAACAGCAAATTTAATTTCAAAATTATAATTAACAATTTATTTACGTTTTTTTCGAAATAATATCATAGGCAAATGCGATTTCTATTGATTGCATTGTGACACTGACTTTCTATGACATTTATTTCAACTTCGAGACGTCATAACTTTTTTATTTTTCATTTCTCAGAAAAACGAAAATTATTTTGTTAAAGTACTAATTTTTCTATATCATTAAATTTTTTTTAAATATTTTCTATGGAATTTTTGCAACTTTGAGACGTCATAGCTTTTTTATTTCTCATTTCTCATTTCTCCAAAAAATTATTTTCTTAAAGTACTAAATATTTTCTTTCATTAAAAAATGCTGTCCTTATTTTCTATATATATATATATATCGGTATATATATATATATATATATATATTAAGAGTATATATATATATAGTAAAGATAGTAAAGATATATATATATATATATATATATATATATATATATATATATATATATATATATATATATATATATTATGAAAGATTGAGAGTATGTATATATGTATATGCTAGAATATATATATATATTTACAGTATATATAATATATATATATATTATATATTATACATATATATAGTTAATATATTATATTATTATTATTATTATTATTATATTATTATTAAGCAGTTAAATATATATATATATATTGTTATATTATATATTATATATATATAATATATATATACATATATATATATATATATATATATATATATATATATATATATATATATATATATATATATTATTATTACATATATATATATAGTAATATATTATTATAGTATATATATTATTATTATTATTATTATACCATAAATAAGTAAAAAATATTTTTATTAAATATATATTATTACTATATATATATATATATATATATATATATATATATATATATATATATGTTGTTATGTTATATTATATATATATATATATATATATATATATATCTCTTTATATATCTTATATATTATATTATTATATGTTATATTATTATTACATATATATATATATATATTATTAAAGAAGATATATATATATATATATATATATATATATATATATATATATATATATATATACATATATATATTACATATATATATATATATATCCTTCCTTCTTTCTCATATATACATATGCCATATATGTTATTATAGATATAGCATATGGAAGTATTATATATATATATATATAAATATATATATATATATATATATATATATATATATATATATATATATATAAAAGTCGTTTAAGATAGATCGATCTTCGGTGGCATCTATAGAGAGTTGCTGCTTTAATTCTCTCTAGAAAGTATCACTAGAGAACTATGCAGATTCTTCCACTTGCATACTGCCACATTTTTAATAGAGATAACTTCCAAAATTATGCCGTGGCCTGCGCTGATTTGTATTGCACTTGGCCGCGTCTACTTTAAAACTGCTTTAATGCGCTTTTGATGCCTTTCCCACGCATAAATCTCTGTAGACACTGCCCCGATTTTTGATTGGGAGGTATATATATATATATATATATATATATATATATATATATATAGTAGTATATATATATATATATATATATATATATATATATATATATATATATATATATAAGTAATTTAAAGAATACTATAATTTCACTTCTACTCTACATTTATAAAATAAATTTAATTTAAAACCATTATTTGTAATTGTTTTAAATTAAATTTATTTCATAAATATAGAGTACGAGTGAAATTATAGTATTCTTTAAATTACTTTTATTTTATAAAATAAACCATAAATTTTCATACTCTCTCCCTTCGAGATGTTTTTGATCGATTTCCCAATGTTATAAAAATCTTTAGAATGTACGAGAAACAGAAGCGCTCTTCATCGATGCATAAAGAATCAATTACCTTCATCAGACAGAGGATGCATGCGTGAAAAAATTATACCTACGCCCATGTTACCTAATGGCTAATGCATACAATAATTTCAAACAAAAGCCGTTCCCAGTTATCCACCGCATATTACTTAACAATCGGATTACCGTCCAACGTCATGAGTCTAATTATTTATATGATATTTGTTATCGCTTATATTGTCGACCTCGAATGTTATTACCACCCCTAATTTTTTGTATCTAACATCAATATCATAAATTCTTGTGTTCGTAACTCTGTTGAAAAATATAGACTACATTTGATGGAATAGACAGGAAATTTATTCCGTAAATCAATTTGGAAAAGATTTTCACACCCGAATATCATACTAAACCTTTTCTATCCATATTCCAAATGATGATGAAAACGACTCCACAGGGTTTGAGTTTGAGAAAGAAGAAGTAACTTACAGACTATTTCATCTTTCAATGGCATTAACCCAATGATCCCGCTAATAACAAATAATTTAAGAAGAGATAACTCACAATTTCCGCTCTCTTTAAAAAAGTAAATCTATAGTTTAAAATATAATAAAGATATAATTGTTCGAAAGGTAGATAATTGCGCCGGCATAGTCATTATGGATTATTCTTCTTACATCAATAAATCCGAAATATTATTACATGGTCCAAACACACATGAAAAACTTAACGAAAATCCTCTTAATTCACAAACCTACGTGCTTAAAACCATGTACGAAATTACTTCCAACCTCAATATATCAACTTGTTATTGTCCAAAACCACTCCCTACCATATTTTTACTGAATACATAAAATACATAAAGAAAATATTCCACTAAGACCCATTACGTCATGCAAATTCGACAATTTTACTAAATTGATCAAATGGCTTACTGAATTCCTTACCCCCCTTACTTGGTAACATATCGAATTCCCATATAAAAATGAGCAAAGATTTAAACAGAAAATCGGCAACAACCTCCCTCCTGAACATTTTTTGATTAGTTTCGATGTAGTTAGTTTATATACAAATGTTCCCCTACCCATTTTCTGGAAATTTTATCATTACACCTTATTACTATCAACCTTCCTATTTCATCAACTAATTTCTTATCATTAATCTATATTTGCATGAAACAAAATGTTTTCTCTTTTAACAACCAATTCTATAGACAGATTTTTGGCACGAGTATGGGCAGCAGTCTTAGCCCTGTTATTGCTTGCTTATACTTAGAATTTTACGTATCACGTCTCCTTCCTTCCGTCCCTCTATATACCCGCATCCATTCATGGTATCGTTACGTGGATGGCATTCTCGCCATTGTCCCAAATGACTTCCCCATACAATTATTCGTTAATGATTTCAATAACCTGATTCCATCTATTAATTTTACATTCGAAACCCCCAACAATCATAAGATCTCTTTTTAAGATCTACATATCACACAACAGAATAACTTACATTCAATATTTTCAGAAAACCTACTTTTTGTAATCAATATTTACATTTCTTTTGATATTACCCAAAATATTTAAAACACATCATTTATAGCACTTTTCTTTGTTAAATAAAATATACAGATCCCTACATTATAATAACGAAATAAATACCGTTTTAATCAATTCTTATTTCTTGGATATAATTTATATAATATAACACAACAACATAAAAAGCAGAACTTCACCATTTCTACAACATACCTATCACACCTTATATTCACCCTACATTCACTAGGATTATCCCTTACTCACTATTCCTCTATAATGTTAGATACTCCATTACAAATCTTTTTAACATTCATATAATTTTCAATTTTCCCAACAATTTTAATTGTTGATTGTTTTTTTTTTATTTGTATTTCTTTTAAACTTTGTGTAATATTTTATAATATATTTTGTAGTCTTCTGAAGCTGAGTCATGCGAACTCGAAACGTTGAGAATAAATTTTTATGCCTTTGGTGCCGTTTTTGGTTATCTTATTCATCCTTATATATATATATATATATATATATATATATATAATAGTCCCACATATATCTATCCAGTTTTTTATCTATTTAGACCTCTTCACCTTCTATATTATAAATGTTATATATATATATATATATATATATATATATATATATATATATATATATATATATATATATAAATATATATATATATATATATATACTGTTTTTTGATATATATATATATATATATATATATATATATATTATATATATATAATTAATTAACATATATATATATATATATATATATCAGTATAGCCAAATCCCAGACTAGATCTTCCAGGTTGTTAGCTTTTAGCCATCTTCACCCTTCGGAACCACATAACACCTTGTGAGGTATTATTTAAGTTAGTGGGGTTTTAGTTTATTTTTAGGCATTTATAAAGAAAATAATTAGCGTTTTTATTTAAAGTGTACATCAAATGTATTCTTATGAAAGTGTTTTATTTAGGTTGAATCTAAATTTGTACTCCTGAAGTTTGGGGTGGTAAATGGATCTAGCATTGTCTAAGTATTGCGTGATAGGTTTTCTTTACCTTTGGATGTATTAGGGTGGGGTGATTTGGGTGGCGAATGTTGAGATAGGTTTATAAAATGTTTGTATGAATTTATTTTATGTATGCGTTATTGTGTGAAACGGGAATGTTGTTACATATCTGGCTATTTTAAAGAGTAGATGAGAGCGAATGTGGAATTTTTAGTCTTATTCGTTTAGTTTTGAAGAATGTTTTAACAGGAGTGAGAGAGGTTCATAGTTCTGAGAAAAGAATTTATTCTATTAATGTTAGTTAATATTATAATTGACTTTGGGAAATTTTATTTCATTACTAGGGTATTGTATTGCTGTTCTTTTATGCAATGAGAATTAATTCTGAAGATGGTCTTTTGGAGTTTATTAAATTTTTCCTCTTTTACTGGCTGAAATGGTTGAATACCAAGTCGACCGGTATAATTTATTGTAAATAATAAATGTTTATAAATTAATATCAAGATAGAGTTTCATTAATAAAGTAAGTATAGGTACCCCGTTTGCTGTATCAATAATATTTCCGAAGTTGTGAGAGAAAGTCATGTGGAAAATAAGAAAGGCTCATGATTATATATATATATATATTATATATAACATGGCGGCAGCAGGTGGCGGTGGCAGCGGTTGAGCAGTGAGTTGGAGCATGCTGGTGGCAGGTGGTTAAGGCGCGTATGATATGCTATATTATATGGCGGTGGCGGGCGCTATTATAGAAGATAGGCGTATATATTATTATTGGCTATGCCATATATATATATTATATATATATGAGTTGAAGAAGTTATATATATATATATTGAGTTATATATATATATATATATATATATATATGTATATATATATATATATATATATATATATATATATAATATATAAGTATATATATAGATATCTATATAGTTATATATATATATATATATATTATTATAAGAGTATATATATATATATATATATATATATATATATATATATATATATATATATATATATATATATATATATATATATATATATATATATATATATATTTATATCATTTTATTGTTAAGAAGAATTAGAACGAATATTGATTAAGGTTGGGGTTCTTACTGCAAATCCCCCTCACAACCATTGAACTAAATTTGTTCCTACATAAGGGATTGGTTAATGGTGTTTACCTGTTTTAATTAGGTAAGGTAGCTTGAGACTTACATTCTAGTTAATGATAAACTAGTTTTCGAATGTGAGAGTGTTGTTATTGGTGGAATAGGTGAGTTCAATACGATAATTGCTTCATCGTCATTATTATTAATGGGGTTTGTAATTCGGGCATGGAAAAAGATAGTGACTGGAAAAATTGAAGAGAAGAGGGAACAAAATAATTTCCAGAGTGATTTTTTCAAAGTTGATTTCCACTGTTTGTATGTGATGTGCATCATAAAATCAACATAGATGTTTGATTTTTTGTCATTGTTACATTCATTGATGTGGAAACCATTTCGCACGAGAATGTATCTGGATACTCAATTGAGGATTTTGTTTGGATATTGCTATGAACATTGTTTATTGTGAAGAGTAATAGTTAAGGTTATCTTTTATGTTTTTTTTTAATTGGGGTTAGTGATACTGTGGGTGATCATGAAATTTTAATTCTTGTTGGAAAACTGGAAATGGTTTCTTTGAATGTAATTCTTAGAATATTATATTTTTGTTGGATGTAGACAATAGAGAATTTTTTGTTTGAAGATAGAAAGTGAATATAATTTTTTATTATTATTATCAAATAGGATAAGTTGTGGCATCTGAACTATATATAACCTCTGACCTCTCTCTCTCTTGTATCTCCAACAGGGGAAGAGAAAACTTTATTGATTTCAATATGCTAAAAACTTAATTCCTTCATCTCTCCACTCAACATGATCTTAAACACTTATTCAACATCTTCTTCACAAACAAGCAACTTAAACTTTCCTCTGTAGGGAATATTCTTGATATTCCTTTTTACCTGTTATATCTCTTGGAAGTATCTCATTGCCTCTTTAACAAATGGAATATAAATCACATGTCTGGGGTAGTTTCACACATTTAGATCTTATTGAAAGGGTTTAGTAAAAGTCTTTTTTTTTTCATCAACTCTTCTGCACTCACTGACCCTCTCCATTCCCTTCCTAACAGTCGAAATGTTCCATTTCCCAAGACTGTCACAATTACAATAGCCATTACTCTTTTGAACTCTAATTGGGTACATTCATTCTTCTTTAAGGAGAGCTTGGTAAACTTCGTCTATCAGCTCAGTCTTTTATCTATTCTATTCTTTTATCTATTTTATCCCCAAACTTGATCGCTATTCTCATTCTTACTTATATTCATAGCAATGTCTGGATCTATTTATATATATATATAATATAATATTATTATATTTATATTTTACTATATATATATACCGTATACCTAATAGTATTGATATTTATCAGTATTATATATATAAGTCTTATTTTAATTTATTATATTATATTTCTATTATTATTTTTATATTATATATCTATTATATTATATTTTTTATAGATATTGGATTTTTATATATAATTACTATTTATATATATATTATAGGTTTCTCCCAGTTTATTCTTTTATTATTATATTCTTTTTATATTATTGAGATATATATGACTATGATTGATCCTCCAGCGTATTGATTCCGAGACTATCTACCTTTTCTATACTTAGAGAGTTATATTAATATATATATATATATTTTATTTGGTCAGATTTCTCTCTGCTACAGATATTACAGTTCTTAGTGGCACACTACATAGTACTTATGAACGTAACAACGCATACTAAATGTCATTTGCTAGGATTACTTCACGACTATACAATTTACGTTTCCACAAAATAGCTTTTCTATATCCTGATCATCTTATAAATAGAGCGTGAAAGCAAAAATTAATTTTAAAAAATATGTTCCTTTATAAAAAGATTATAAATATATAGGAAAAGCCTCACTCTATACAATAGCTTTCAGTTTGCATATTAAAGATTCATCCAATTGGCTATCTAATTAATTACTATGTGACGTACGTGTATTGTGTCTTGCTGTTATATATTTTTTCATGATATATAACTAATTTTTATATTTTTATTTTAATATTATATTATTATTATTTATTATTTATTTATTTATTTAAGTATCACTTTACAATTTATGTATTAATTATTGAGTTGTCTTGTTAATCTATCATTTATTTATTACTATATCAATCTTTCTATATTATGCATCTCAATTAATTTTATTTCCTTATAAACTTTTTGTTTCTTATCATTCTCTTTTATTTATGTGTGACAAGACTAAATGAATACTCAGTCTACTCTCCGCATGATATCTCTCGGTCAAAACCATCAAGCAATTAGCACTACGAAAGCATAACTTGAATAACTTATATATATTGTAATCACCGCGTCACTCGAGATTCTGAGATATTGGGAGTAGTATATCCCGGAAAAAAAAAAAATTTTTTTATTATTTTTTTTTTTCTTTTTATATATCTCTCATAAACTACGTATACTTTCGATAACTCTTAGAATATACTAATTCAATTCTAGTTTTTAAAATCAGCGCATGAAATATGTATGAAAAAAAGTGTAGCATAAACTTTTCCTTTTTTACTAAAATATATTCGTCCGAAAACGTTTTTTCGTCAAGAAAGATGCAAAGAGTCGGTGGTACCTCTTTTGGCGCGCCCTGGGGGATTCTGACGTGAGTGTTGTGATCTTTTATTTCCTCCCCCTGTATCGGGAGGGATATGCCGCAAACGCCCCTGCAATCTTTGGTAATATTGGAAGTGTTCGCGGGAAGGTATTCCTCCGATCCATCTGCGCCTACGGGTGGGTTATGTGCTAAACAGTAACGCTATCCCCTCAGTATCCACAACGTACGTGGACTCGAGCCCCCTAAAGAAAAAACTTTATATAACGCCGAATCATCGTATTTTGTCACATATAATGATTATTTAATTAAAGTTTTTCATGAATTATCTAAAGTATGAACAATAAGGACATATTAAAAATAAATAGTAAAAATAAATAATAATTTTTTATTTAATCATTTTCCATAAAATATTCCAATATATCGAACTGATTCCATATAATAGATTTTATACATGAAGTATTGCATATGGGATAAACTTAGTTCTCTCTAGTGCGAGAGGAAATATAGATCTATGCGGGTTAAGACTAAGTAAACTTTTAGTTTGGACTTTAATATTATTTATATAATAATATAATAATATATATTGATAAGATAATTATTTAATTTAATTATAGAAAGGATATATAAATTATTGATATAGTATATTTTTAAAGTATTATGTACTTTATTATTACTCATGCGTCTTTGGAAATGTAATTTATAAAATATTTGTTTTCTCTTAATTAATTCCATTTATTATTATGGATATATATTACCCTTAAATTATTTGAGATTATTTTTGCAGTATCTCTTATATATTGTATATAATTCATATATTAAAGTAGATTTCTATTTCTTAGATCAAGTAGAAAATGCAATGTGACTATTAATACCCTAATCAATATAAGAACGCGAAAAGCAAATTAGACTTACCTCCAGCACTAGCTTCTTTAGCATTAACTTCTAACAAAGTTGTAACCTGCATATTAGTGTGTTCTAGAAATTCCTAAATAAAAGTTATCGTTCATTATTATTCGGCCTGCTTATCTAGGCTATTTGGCATGGATCAAATATTTATTTTATTTTTTATAAGGCCTTAATTCAATAGTAATAGTTCTATTGAATTATTATGAATAACCTAACAAATCATCAAGTTAATAATATACTATATATATTAGAATCTTTTTACTTTATTCGTAAAATATCACTCTACACTATATCATATAATATATATAATATACTATAATATAATATATATATAATATATATATATATAAATATATATATTCTATAACCAACCAGAATGAAGTAAACACAATATTATAAAATTATTTTTTAGACATTTAAAAAAATAAAATTTTAAAAAAGTTTATCATAATATAAGCTTACTATTATAATTTTTATATTACTTTATTTTTTTAATGTTGTATTACTACTTTATATAATAATACTCATTTTTAATTTTTTCATAAGGAACCAAGAATACTGGTTTTTGAGACCGTGACATATGTTTAAGACCTAATTTGGAGGCTGCAATTCTATAAGTATAATTTATAAGACTGAATAAGGTATAATTAAAATTTAGATACTGGTAACTATAATAATAATGATAACAATATTTGGGTTTTATATAATCAAATTAGTTATGTAATGATATCATTACAGTAATAATAATTAATATAAATAAATAATAATAATAATAATAATAAATTAATTAATTAATGTAATTTCAAATTGCGAAGCTAAGAACAAGGCATGCATGCTAGGTTTAAAATAATGCCGGATAAAACTTTTTTTGTATATATATTATTATTTTTCTATTTGTTGAAAGATTGGTGCCCATTATAAACTAGTTAAGGATTTGTATCACAATTAGTTATGGGTGAATAGATAAATAATTTTTTTGTATTATCAATCGTTATTATGTAATTTATTGTTATCCCTTTTCATGAGTTTATATGTTTTATATTTAATTTTATTTATTATTATTAATTCTTTTTTAAAGGAAGGTATAAATTTCTAGAACTAGTTAAAATATTTATTTGGTATAAACTAATATTATATATATTTCATTGAATTATTGTCAAATAATATTTACTTATTGAATTCATGAGTATAGTTATTGGTATATAGACCTAGTTTATATTACATTAGTTATTTAACTACTTCTAGTATAATATAAGAGGTAACCTAAACCTTCTTTATGCCCCTACACATAAGTAATTTATTTTTTTATGGGCAAAAGATGGAGATCACTTGCAAAGTGGTGTCTTTGTTGAAGGCTGTAGTCCTCAAAAGCTGAAGTGTATATATTCAGCTATGTATGTATGAAAGGCGACTCCCATTTGGTGAAATTGGAACGTAGCAGCGCCAGTCCTCTTAGAGAAA
This sequence comes from Trachelipus rathkii, assembly GCA_015478945.1. Lineage (NCBI taxonomy): Eukaryota > Metazoa > Arthropoda > Malacostraca > Isopoda > Trachelipodidae > Trachelipus > Trachelipus rathkii. Next base: position 17,759 of record JABUQX010072258.1, read on the forward strand.
TAGTCCACAAATCACCCGAAGTGATCGGGATTTCTCAAAAAAAACTACTAACACTTGCTTACTCTTTCCTTTGAGGTTTACTGGAAAAGGAATACACGAACCATGTAAAGAGCTCGGGGATAATTGCACTTATTTCTGACATAACTTTTTTTTTTTTTACACCCAGATATGATGTAACAAACAAAACATATAAAAGACAGTATAACAAGAAAATAAATAAAATATATAATAATTAATAGATAGAATTAATATAGTTTACGATAAGCGTGTTCTAGAACAAAAAATGCAAATACATCTTTGGAATGTATGTGTTTGTTGTGATCTTCACCTTTGGTTTTCTGGAATTTTGTATAATTTATTAAAACTTAAAAACCAAATAAACAAATAATAAAAAAACATTAAAAACACACTATAATAAATATATTAAAAAGTATTGGCTATTATTTTTTTTTGGGGGGTATTTTAAATTTTTCTAATTCCGGGATACATCTCACATATACTATATACTACTTCATTATTCTGCTACTATGAAAATTTGGGGTCAAGTTGTGAGGATGACCACCACAAGGCACAATTTAGAGGCCTCGCGCCGACCGGGAAGCGCGACTCTCCACCAGACGGCTCAGGCTGAGGTGGTAGCCTGACATAGTTTATACAATACCCAGCGTCGATACCGGGAGGGGCGGAGGACCGCCGGTCGCCACAAGCACGTCTAAGCTTCTTGGAAAAGGGACCGTAATAAGTACTCTTAAGGCAGAGTGGGGGTGAGTGCCCCGAGGTGTAGATGACTCTCCACTTCGGCCGCGAACGGGGGCGGAGAATGTACGCTCCGCGATGCCTCCCCTGAGAATCCGATATTTTTTGCCGGCCGGAGAAGGATCAGAGAGAACTTCGCCATTCTGACCCCGACTCGGTTAGAGCCCTTCAGTGGCCCGATCAGAAGCTCTGCGGCTAGATAATCTCCTCCCAACGACCCCTTGGGGTCATCTAATATAGTTAATATATAATAACCGGATTTCCGTGAGAAGCAAAAATTTACGATATATAGATGAGAAGTTGACTATTTATTTGCTCACATAGCCCTAACCAATAACAGATCCGTAAATAGGCCCTACGTCTTTATATCATATTATAGTGCAACTTTAGATGACTTTTTAAAAAAATACCCCCGGTTGAAAAGACTTTATGCCCTATTAATCAATTCCACAGTATTCTTTTTTATTGTTTCATTTATTCTCCCTCTATGATTTTTGTACATCCTTATCGCCACTAATCCAAAACATTTTACGAGGATATTCCAAAAATGTAATTTCCCTTAGTTTCGCATGTAGCTATTGAAGTTTTTGAGATATATTTTTTTTTCTTTTGTTTTTTTTTTTTTGATTTTTTTTTTTTTCTCTTGAATCGATTCCTTTCTCCAGCACGCCTAAGGATTCCTGGGGTATCTCCAGCATTCCAAGCAAATGTAATCTTCCTTTCCTTCACGTGGTAAGCGTCTGTTGTTATTGATTTTTTTGAGATAAATGATTCCGCACAGATTTCTAATATGTGGCCTGCTTCTAGAGGCTGACCTTATGATAGTACTATCACTTATAGCCAACCGGTTTAGACGCTTATATCTATATAATTAACCCATAACTCATAGATTATGCCTGAATTAGTAAAAATAAATTATTGACCTATTCACCTATATATATATATATATATATAGTATATATATAGTATATATATATAATATATAATATATATTATATATATATATATATATATATAGGTATATATATATATATATATATATATATATATAAGTGAGCAAAGAAAGAAAAATTGCCTATCGAGCATGGTAAAACTCTCGTTCTCCTATCACCCTTATTAATTTTCATTCTGTTCTGAATCGTTGCAGGGATATTATTCGACAGGTTAAGCCGCATTTTCATTAAGTATGATCTTCAATGCACAACTTCCCTTTTTATAAATCTGGTCATTTGCCAAAAAACATATCTAATAACTTTTTGGTAAATCTGCCTTTCCTCCTCTTATTTGTTCTGTAGCTAACTCTCCTACTGAAAAGGCTAATCTTTTCGGCCTCCTTTCTTCATCTATTTCTACCCTAGACGATTCCGGTATCCCTCCTCCTACTCCTTCTTTTCTCGGGTCTCCTATGTCTCTTCCTGTGATTATGTATGATCGGGTGCATGGGATTGACTTGAGATCTATCTTGAGACTATGATGCCACGGATAGCATTCCTCCCCAGTGTTTTGAGGAGTGGCGTCTTTTCTGAGGCTGGTGCCCCCATTGTTCCCATATTTCTTCCCTGTCCTCGGTATACACAACTCTACTCCTGACCGAGATTTTGGGATTTCAGTTTCACATCGTTTAAGATCTCCACCCAAATATAAATAAACTTTTGTCCCTATGTAGAATGAGTTCCATTACCACACGATTGCCTTAGTGCTGGGGAAGAGCGCATATGTTCATGCCCCGACTAGTCACTTCGAGGAAACCACTAAGGGCCTCCGATGCAATGCTGCGATGGCTGCTTCTGATCTTTCTAATTATCGCCCTATAGCTTCCATGCATCTTGTATCTAACATTCTAAAAGTCTTTTGAAACTTCCTTTTCTCTTTAAAGACTCTCCTTTACCGCCGAATGCATCATCTTGTTGACCGTCCTCATCAATTCCTTTCACATCATTAATATGGCTTTCGACGCTCGAATCTCTAGGTCAATACTACGTTTGGTTGAGACTGGAAACTATTTCAGATCTTTCCTATCTACAGGAATCAACTGATTATTTAGTCTTTTTACCTCACCTTAGACTAATGTGGGTACCCATGCTCTTTCACTGTGTGGTGGCGCTCTGACATATCAAAAAGCTTTTGGCCGGGCATTGGCATGAGCCATACACTTACTTCCAAGTTTCCGGTTGTGGGTTTTTGTACCTTCCTTTACAAACTTTTGCAATAGACTTCCGTTTGTCAAGTTTTCTCTCTATCGCTCCAAATCAGCACTCGTTGATGAAGTGACTTCTCTTCCTTCCTTTTTCCCTGTTTAATTTGTGGTAACCGCCGCGAAAACTGCTCTGCTCTTACCTCATTACATAAATCCGTCCAATTTCTACTCAAAACTTTCATTCTTTCTTACTTTCCCGAATCAATGTTGGCTCGCCCTTGCCGAATGACTGTGCTAATACTTACAACCCTGCGAGAGACGGTGTCAACGGGACTCTTTTATGCCGGCTACTCCGACTTTCAACTCTCCTCATTCTTTCCCATATTGCGAGATTTTCTTCCTTAAATCTGCTCCTCCTCAAAACCCTATTTAAGCCATCTATGAGTTTTGCGAATGTCTTCGGTCTCATTCCAAGCATAGCCGAAGTCTGGGTATTCTCCGCTCTAAAGCGTAAAAAGAGACATCTCTCTGGAGTAGTGGAATTTTCCTCCTCAGGATGAAGAGGTGAACCTCATACCACAAAACACTTGTGAAACCATTCAACTCTTTGAAAACTCAACTTCTTTAATATCTGCTCCTCAAAAACACCTCTCCCAACTTTCCTATTTCCTTTGAACGTCTCTAAAAACGTCTCACACTTGGAATACAAACATTCTTGGGTCTGGAGCATAAAACAGAAAATATTTGGTGAACTTGGATTGGGTTCACTCATATCACCATTATGATTTGGCCTAAAGTGGTCTTCTAAAGAAGTTGGGTGTTCTGTCAGCTACGCCGTTGAAAGCTGTCAGTGGCCGGACCGGGGAGACAAATAATTTTTTTCACATGCCACACAGCCTAGCCATTATTAGTACTATATAAGGGCCTCACTTATTCCATCTAGGTTTGAGGAGTTATGGAGCTGCTCCCGGAAAATTGTTTCTTACTTCTTTCAAACAACATTCTAAGAGAGTGTTAACTCCTCGGCTTCGGCTGTTTTGAGCACACCAGATGTTCTGGAGCGGATTTTCCTTCCATTTGGATATAGGTTTATTCATGGTAGCTAGATTTACGATCCTCAAGGGATTGTCTAATTTAAATGGACTTAGAAGACTATAGTTATTATTCTGCACGATTACACCGATGGTTAATTTATGTCGGCTACGTCTTACTTTGCAAAACTCTCTTGACAGCAGGTTATTTACAACTTTGGGAGCTCTTAGATAACAGCAATTTTCTCGCGCTACGCTGAGCGGTTATTGGCCCTGTGTATTCTCATAATTATAATCTTGTTTCTATAGATTGATATAAACACTATTACGAGTATCAAGTGGCTAGCTTGCTCGGGAGAAGTTGGGTGCCTGCGCTTTTTTTTTATGTTTTCGCTTTTCTATACCATAAAGTTAATTAAAGGAATTATATTGAAAAGAAAATGTTGCAAAGCTCTAAAAAAAATTTCCTTTTTTATTATTAATAATTAATTTTGATTTTAAATATATCCGACTCATTTCTTTAGTATCATAATAACTTTAAAAATGAGCCATTTTCTAAGCTGTCCCCATTAATTTACCCAATGTTCATTTAGGGCCCCCCGGTACCCATTGACATTTTCATGATCGTTGTGTTAGAAAAGTGATTGTACCTTTTTAGAGGGGGGGCGGAAACCAGAAAAGTTTGTGATTGTGAAGTGATAGAGGTTTTATTAAAGTGCCTCATAGGAAGATCTCATATTGCCTCTAGATATTGCCGGTAGGTGTTATGAGGAAGAACTGTGCGCAATTCTTAGACATTTCTTTCCACATTACCAAAATCTTTTATCTTCCCAATGTTTTTCTCGTCTAATCAACAGATTAAATTATTAAATTAATGATCTATATCGGTAATGCTCCTTACAATTGTCGTTGCGATATTGCCGGTGCCTCCTTCCTGAGGTGAACGAATGTCGGCCCAGAGGCACCCATCTACAGAGACTGAGGTGTTCTATTTGAGAATAACCTTAGAATCAGTTTGTTGATTAGGGAAACTGGTATTTAATGTGAGCCCAGATGACTGGAGATGGTAACGATGGTTAGTTTTCGGTACAACTGGTGATTATCTTAATTAGTTGGACCTTTGAGGTTAAAGTACCAACATATTTTGGAAATATGGAGTTTGCAAGAGGATGAATTTGGAGGTAGGAAGTATAAATAGTTTTTTATTCGGTTAATATTGATAGGGCCAATTTGCTGAGTGGGATAGCTTGACGGCTTCAGAGATTAATTTAGCTATAGAAGATGTGTGGATTTATTGAGGCGAGTAAGATGTTATTTTATTAGCACTGATTAGTATTAGTGGTTTGTTTTCATCAAATACACATTGGTATAAAGTCAGATGGTCTCTATGCGTCTTAGATATTCTATTGCCCAGTTAATTGGCTTAAGCTTTAGTCATTATGTGGAAGCAATGTGTTGTGTTACATGCAGTACGTCTGAGGGTGAGGCGCAGCGAGTGTATGGGTGAGATTGGATTATGCACAGGGTTCGAGAGATGCATGTACGACTAGTGAATGACTCACGTTTATGGATTATTACAGCTTTGGAAATGAAGGTGTTATAGGTACTACAATATTATAATTTTTATGCCCGTCTTTTCATATCTTTACAGACGGAAGAGAGAGTTAGTAGTAAATATGACAAAAATAGTAGAGAATGCTTAGCAACTGGAACATTAGTGAAAAATATTTTTACTTCTAAATTAGTTTAGAATGCATATTGGAACAAAGGAAACCTTTTCCCTATGGTTTTCTAGGAATAGCCCACATTTATTGAGGAAATATATGGTACCTAATTCTTGCATCTTTACTGTCTTCTACTTCTGCTCATAATAGAACGAAATATATTATAAAACAACAATAATCACGTTTGAATTGCTAATTTTAGTAAATTCTCGCTCTTGTTGAAGATATGAAATGTTAGTATCAGCTTTAATATTACTCCACCATAGAAATTAACATTCCACTTCCTATCTATATATTTCGATATTGTACTTTCGCTCTTTATTACCTAGAATCATTAGTGTATCTGGTTTTGCTGAATAAGGACTACTAACCCTTTGTTGATTGAGTTTGCATTAAGGTTGATTTTTGTCCTTTGGTCACCGCGTATCGTTTGGACATACTCATTTAAATTGAGTTTTACCCACCCATATAACACCATCTTCTATTTAAATTTAAGAACTACATACAGCACAAAACTTCTTAAATCTCCCCGTCTCCCATTAGAGTTGAGGAAATGACGTCATCACTATTATATAGTATATAATCTACTCTTACAGAGGCAACTATCCAGCACTCCATAATTTATTATTTTTTCGTCTTTTTTATATATCATAATAATATATTTACTTATAGTACACTAACCTATACTAAAACTAGGAGTACTACTAAGAGCCCCTTTCCACGCTTAGTATCCCATGCTTTCCACCCCGTCTTACCCTCCTCCTATACCTCCGTTCTTATTCAACACCAGAAGCTTGACTTTATTCTTCTAATCTTTTTACCTACTGACTATAATACCTTGGAGTAGCTGTGCGCTACTTTCATCCCACTTGACTTGGCCCATTGCTATCTCTTTTTCTCAAATCTCGCAATTTCGATTATCGCATCCTATCTTAACCTTTAGCGCATTACAACGCTTTTTAATCGGATTCAGGATCTATTCGAGTTTGGCCATTACAACGCATATATATTTTAGTATTAGCCATATTTAGTATTAACACATCTTTATATAAACGACATTATCACGCATTCACATTTGCGATCACTGTTAAGTAATGTTTTTTAGAGGAATTTTCAGTTATGTTGGGACAATCGTTTTTTTTACACTATTATCACATTATTAACGGTAGTTGTGAGTATAGTTCTCTACATAAAATTTCATTGTCGTCGAACGTATTTATAACTTTGAGTGAGAGAGTTGGCTTTTCAAGCGAATTTTTTTCTTTTGGTGTTAACTCTCTTAAAATATCTCGCCCTACACTCACATAATAAACAAATGCGTTTTGAGAGCGATGCAGATAATAATCTTCTAAATATATTAATTTATTGCTGTTTCCATGCGGACTCTTTCTTTGTTCTTTGTGGCCTTTTTTGGACTCTAAAATAATTTAACTACTTTTATTTTCCCATTAAATATATTCCTACTCACTTTCATTACCTAATTAGCTCCTTTATCAATAATGAAACTAGCTTTTGTTAATTTTGTATTTATTAATTGATAGACGACAAGAGGAAAGAGGTATAATAAATAAAAGCTGCAATTTTTATAAATCTCACGGTTTCACCACTCTGTTATTGGACACTGTCCCCGACTTGATTGATAGGGCCCTAACTCTAGGAGAGCACTTTCTCTGTCAAAAGCTAATTATCTTTGGCGTAGACTGCACAACACACCCCTCCCACGGAGATTACTTTTTGCTTTGAGAGTGCTTTTCTTCCAATCATGATTTTCTCTTTTAGGGTGGTTGTTATTAGCTCAGGGTGTTAATAATTTATCAAAGTGACCGTTCTCTTGGGGAATTAACTTGATTTTATATTGTCGGACGACACCATTTCACTCGCTGCCAATCTTTTTTTGCTATGACCAGCGTCCGATTATACAACTTTCCGCATCTTGTATGTCTCTTCCTTTGGCCCATTCCCTGTCAATGTTGCCTTTCTCGTCTCAGGTTTTCCGCCCGAGCGGGCTTTCGTAGCGTGTATTGAATTATTCCAGAGTCCTTTCAAACACAGAAAAGATGAGTGCTGCAACACTCACTTGGTTTCGTGAAAATACCAGAGCACTGAAAATTTGTTAGAAAATGATTCTGATGGACTACCGATGTAAACTTACGCAGCATCGTATTTGGAAAGAAGGAAATGAGTTCTAATATGTTCGCCCTAAACAAGCACAGTTTTAGTGTTTACCCACGCGCGACATTTTTCCTCGATAGGACAAGACGCACCAAAGGTATTCATGCCCTAGTCTCAGTAATGAGACTTTCCCACGCTAACCCGTCATTTTAATTTATAATATTATTCAAGAGCTTTATTGAGCCAGTGGGTGGACGGCTCGCCTGACAAAGGTATTTTCGAACCCCATTCCATGCCCTCATAGCCGCTCCTCTCCTGGTGAATTCAAAAGGATCTTAATACGTTTTGGTTGCAGCCTATAGGAAATACTTCTTATTCTCATCTATCCTTTGTGATTTGTCTCCCCTTCCTTCCCAATCTGTATTTTATCGACACATTTTAAGTTCTTCTAGGCAAACAGCGTCCTTCTTCTCCCACAGCTCTCTGTACGTTAAAATTCGGTGCTCACTTAACTGATTGAAATCGAAAGGAGACCAGAAACCCGCTCTCCTCGCTTTCAGAAACAAAAGGGGTTCAATATACCCTAGAGGATTAAATTTTTTGGATTAGCAAATGCCTCCTTTCCTGTTTTGCGAATAAATGGAACTGCCGCTTTGCATCATCTATTGGGTGAACAGGCTGCAGATTTTGTTCTTGACGATGTTCTTATATGGGAACATTCTGGTAAATCAGCTGGCACCAATTAGAAGAAAGTCTTTCAGTTCTTTTTTTTCTCGACGTCCTAGGTTAAAAATGAAACTTTCGAAGTGTAGTTTTTTTGGAGAACCTCTCTCCCTTTTTCTTCTCGTTTGTGTTAAAAATCTCAAAACATGAGGCAATAATTCCAAGTTACCACTCTTTCTTTTGAACATTTTTTGGAATACAAGATTCCTTCTACCTAGGTGTTAAACCTTTTTCTCATCCTAACGTCTAGAAAACCGTCTTTTGGCAGATTCTCTCTTGACACGTTATCAACTTATAATAGAGTTTTTACCCATTGTCTTAGTAATCACGATCATTAATAATTTATTATTTTTTCTCATTTATATTATATAATATAATATAATTATATATAGTATATATATATATATATAATTATATATACCTATTCCCTACTATAAACTGTTAACATCACCCCAAATTACAATACTATATATATATCCTACATGAACCCTATATAGCACATTTTATTACTGGAGGTAATACTATAGTATATATATACTATATATTATAATCATATGTAATAAATATAATAATAGATATATAAGTTATATATAATGACAATTAATAATAATATAATTAAACTTAATTAATATATATATAAATTATAATACGCTTTCATTTTATACAATAAATACGATTAGTTTTCAGACAAATTAAGGCATATTAAATACATAAATAAATATATATATCAGGATGGCTTTATCTATATATATAACTAATATACCTATAGGAGTATAATGCTATATATATATTATATATAATCTAATAATAACTATTAGTATTATGCTTATATATATAAATATACTATGGGTAGGGCCCGTTCTCACTTAATTTCCATGGATGCTCATATTAGGAGTTTTCCTATATTATCTATCTATATATAATATCCATCATATTATTATCTATATACTTATATTCATACTTATATATATCATTATACTCTTTTACTCACATATATAATAGCTGCATATTTATATCCACTATTATAAATACCTTTAGGTATTGGATAAGCAATTTAGTTCATTAGTTTTACTATATCTATATTATGAGATTCCGATATGCGATATACCCTAACTATCGTTATACCACCCTAGATCTTATTTTCGAGTGTTAAATACGTAATAGGTATTCACGTAATTATTCTCTAAATATATATATATATAATAATAATATATATATATTAGATATAAATATATATAACAGTATACTCTCATTATATTTACCATATCACTCAATCACAGCAACTAGCACGTTTACTGGACCGCTTACGTGGATACTATATATTATATTCTTTTTAATCACTAGTATTACTTATATTCACCTTTATCACATAATTCACCCCCGCTTTGAGAGTTTATATAGCATTATATAAATAACTACTCGATGTGTTCTCCTCTACTTAATATCTACTCAGTAGGTGAACTATCCTACTATCTATCACACATTACGAGGACAACACGTTCACCTCATTATATTATTTTTGCTCATTTTATTATTTTATATCTATATTAGATATTATTTATTTTCTAGCACTAATGTATACTATTTCACGTCTCATGAGGTCTAGGATTCGTGTCAATATATAATGATATAACGTCTCATATCTTTCTGCATTATTATGCGCCCTATTTATTATCTCGTATCACTATTAATATAAATCACCTCTGCACGCACAGCATTTTTGTCAGATAATCATTTTCCTAACGTTCCTCACTAATTGATTGAACATTCTTTCCAATTTATGCCACGCAAAAATGATGGCTGCATTTTGAATTATTACCAAACTCATCCATGATATCTCCTGATTATCATAACAATTTCAATATTAGATCTAAGATATATCAATACCAAACTAGAATCTCATTCCCTCACTGCAGTATAATCACAATATGTGGTGATTGTACAAAATGAGAACTGTTTATGAGGATTACAAGGGTAAATAAATAAATAATTATTATATATTCACCATATAGAGACTATTAATACAACATATACTAGGTGAAGGAATATAGCATAATATATAACCTGCCGAAAGCTCTTGTCCTAAGATATATTATATATATAAGGTAAGGTACAAACCTAAATTAGTAATACACTATATATTTACAATTACTTTATCAATATATCCTATACATATATATTTCGTAATGTTCGCAGTTATCGAAAGTTTAGTACTTTATACACTACTCTGAGATAATTTACCCTTAGGCCATTGCCCAACCTGCAGTAGATATATATATACGGCTAGATAAGTATAATAGTCTTAGGTATTTAGGAGGACCTATAGGTCATCTACGAGAAATTAATACGATGGGAACTTGTCCCTCTTTACTATTCAAGTATACGCATCCGAGCAAATAGAGGACATTGAGGAGCTCACTTACATATATAAAGTATATATAGCACTTCTGTGAATAGGAGGAGGATATTAATATGCTATCACCTATATATCATTATAGCTGTACCCTACAACATTTAATTTTGAGTGAAAGTTGACCCTAGAGTCATTGACCCCTATATAGAGATGTAACTTCTCCCGTTTATCTAAACAGGAAAATTTGACAAAACAAATGTGAAACTAAGATCAAGCGCTGTTAAAACACATAGTTTGTTCATGTGTCCGATCGCCAGTTATGGCTCTCTCGGCACTCGACCGGAATTACTGACGATAATACTTTCCTATTCCTTAAAAGGACTAACCAGTTTGGCTGAGAGAGCCTAGTGTTGCAGTTAATAATTTCGCACCAATCCTAGAGGAACTAACGGGTGAGCGAGACTTTCAGTACGTGGGTGGCGCTATTTAGAAGTCATATCTAAAGTATTTGAGCACCGGGTATACGGCAATAAAGCACGTGTAACTGGGAATACTGCAAACTGATCCTTTTACCCAATCTTCGCTCTAACCAAAGCTTGGCCATCCCTATATCCTTTTGAGTTTCCTCCTTCCTTTGCTCTACTCGTTACATAATGTTTCTCTCATAGTCTATATATTCCCAGTTGTCTTCAAACATTCCTCCAGCTTTTTCTATACTTTTATAATACTTAGGCCATAGGACAAAAGACTTTGGGACCCTCCTCTCCCAATTAATATTTCTCCTTTTACCACTTAAAGGTTTCCGAACCATCTAAACCTATTCACGAATACATCAAAGATCTTGCTGAAAGAGCGAATCTCATTCGAGACCAAGCTCGTGACCATCTTTTGCAAGAAACAAATACACAAATGCTTAAACAACATAAGAAGGCATCTTCAACACCAATTAGAGTTGGTGATTATGTTTTTGTGTTGGACGTCAAAAAACCCGGGCAGTCACCGAAGCTTTTTTCCCAAATGGTGCGGCCCCTTTCAAGTTAAGCAGTTGGTACATTTCAATAAATTACTTTTGCAGTGTTTACAAACATCTAAAACATTCATCGTCCATAGGGACAATATTAAGATAACAAAACTTAGAGCTGAAAATGTGCCTATTCCTTCCTCAACCCCAACAGTCGACCCTCCCCCTCCTAAAGACCCACCGTCTCAAGAACCACCACCTAAAACCTCTCAACTAGCTAAACCTTTTTCCCCTCCTTCTTCCTCTGCTATTCCCTCACACTATTTACTTTCAAAGACAGCTCCCTCCTTCTTTGCAAACCCCTCCGCCGATTCCTTTACCATCCTCCTTCTTGTCCCCACCTTTCTTCTTTCTCCTTCTTCATCTCCTTCTCCTCTTCCTTCACACCCTCCTTCCCTTTTCCAGCACCATTCTCCTTCCATCGCCCTCCTCCTGCTCATCCCACCTCCCTCCCGCTCATTCTACTGCCACCTCCAAAATCCCAATTTCCTTTTTCTCCTCGCCCTTCCCCTCCTCCTAAGAGTTAAATTTAAAAGGTTTTCCCCTCTACCACACCTCCACCTCTATCTTTCGACGATTCTCTTTCCCCATCTCAGCTTCCAGCATCAGGTTCATCGATCTCCCTCCCACCTGGTTACACCCCCTATAAATGTCATTCAAATGTTGCTCGACCCCTACACCCGACGCCGATTTTGTCCTTGGGAACCTCCCTTACACCCCCTCTCGCCCATCTCTCAAGGCCTTTACAAAACCCCACGTCAAGATTTTCACATTCCTCCCCACTCGGGACGATACCTCCTCCTCTCCCTAAACATCAAGCCTAGAACAACTTCTCCAACCCTCTCTCTCCTGATGATAGATCTCGTACCACATATTATATGGACGTTCGTTCCTATTTTCCCCAATGAGAAACCAAACATTCCACCTGTCTAGTTGTGACTTTTTTAAGGAGAGAGGATCAAACAGGGTTATGCGACTTCCTTACTTCTTTTTCTGTTAAATTAGAACATTATGAGGGTGTAGGTCTCAGGGTTTCGTAGTCCAGGTCAATATCTCCTACTTATTCTTACTTTCATTAATGATCTCTTAATACCGTCACATCTAACTCTATCCACTCTATGCCGATGACTCGACCCTTCATTCTTCAGACTCATTTCAATTATGCTTCCCTCTTTACTTTACTCTAGTGAATTGTCTCTCCCGTTCTTCTCAAGTCTCTTCTTCGATTCACAATATACCTCATCCTCAGGCTAATGGATGCGTTTTCCGGATCAGGATAATACTCCCGGGTGGGGGTCCCGTCTCAACCTTCGTGAATTACCATCTTTACAAAACTCAACTCCTACAAATCTCCCTCTCTCACCAAAACCTTTCCAAACTTTCCTATCTCTATCGACGCAGATGTTCTCCTAATATTATCGGATGTCGCTTAATCCTTTATATGTATTACCAATAAGTCACGAGAACCGATCAATTTTTTTACATTTATTCTCATTGAGGCATCAAATATAAACATAAACAGTAAAAATAAAGAAATGTCTTGGAATACACATATCCTACCACTACCCAATAACTTATGACGACGGAATATCGCATAGTTTCCTAACCGCGATGGCCTCAATAGAAAAACTGTTGGTATGTGATACTGTACTGTGATCGCCAATCTGGCCCGAGACCATTTCACTTGATAATATGTTTCCACCCCTAATATATCTCAGAATTTGCTATAGACTCAAATATACAAAGGAGTGCTCTCAATATCCCGCAATACAGTATGGAAGTACTGTTCTCATAATCGGAGTGTGTCCATTCGAATTTTACCTTGATTCTCATTTGGATAAAGAGAGTCCTTAACTCCAAAGTGTCTCAACCCTATAGACTCTTATATCTTATCAAACTAGACAAAACATGTGTTGCTCGTGAGCTGAATCACACTGCGGATCCTCAACTTGATTCTATCTACTCTCTATCTTTTGCGGCGGCAACAATGTTAGGAAACCTTGCTCTTAGCATCGTCTTGAATTACTATCCATAAGTGAACACCACACGAAATCAACCAATATGAAAGTTCATCAGGGCTTTGTTTTAAAACAAGCAGGACGGACATTCAAGATTTATCTCCAGCTACTTAAATTATATGAGACAGTCTGAGAGGTACGGTCTATAGGCCTCTGAGGAAGAGACGTATGAGTTTCATCATTTAAGCTGTACCATCCACCTACTATTTTTAATACGAAATTATGTAATTAAATCAGATCCACATATCCCGTAGACAGGACCGTGCTCTAGTACTGTGATACCTAATTAGATACCCATAGCTTGCAACCGGGCGGCATGGTTCAACGTAGATTTAATCCGCTAACGAGTTTTGTGTGGATACAAACTTCAGCTGAAACCTGAACATACCCATTCTCATTATTTACTTGAAAACTCCAGAAACATTAAAAAATATCCTCCAAGACCCTTGGGTATTATCCTCTTTAAATATTCAGTCTTCAGCACCCAAAAGAGTAAGTAGAGGCCTATAATGTGGCGGATCGGCAGGACAACTTCCAGGCTAGTTTGTGCTGTAGGCACATATTCCTTATTCTTTTCCTCCTGGGCCACTTCTGTTCTGTGGAATTCTGCTAAATATCTTCTTTGTTCCCTGCTGAATTTAGATTTCCGCAAGCCCATTTGAACGTATTAATAGCCTGCGATCATAGCCCTGTTAACTTATTACAAAAATAAACCTTATTACAAGATACGAGAGCCCATATTTATAAAAACTTAAAGAGCAAGGTCTGTTTAGATTTTGTGTACTCATTAGATGCGTGCAAACACCAGAATACACTCTCCTTAACTAATATCAACTTTAGATATAGAGAGTCATCGACCGTTTTAAGTGGTGGTGACACACTATGTTTAAGAGAAAAATAAGATTGAGATTATTTAACATATATATCCCAATTATGTTGTAGCCAAAATCTATAATATACTATATTCTTCGAGATATATAGATATTATATCAAGCAAGGAATATACGAATATGACTTAATAACCACATATTAATACTTAACTTAAGAAAAAATAAATAACTAAATCTCTGAACTATAATCATCCTACCAAATACCTATATATCCGATTCAATTATATATGTACTCAATTAACTAAAAAATATATATATGATCCTTCATGATTGAGACAGCAAAGTCAAAACACCGGCCGCGTGGAAAAATATGTAATAGATTTTCAGAGTCTTCCCTGAATAATTTCAATCTTGATAACTCAGAGCTTATCAAGAAATAGCTCAATTGCAGGTGAGAGCCATGAGTAATTGACATCTACCCAACAGAAGAATATACAGCCGAGACAGTTCCATGTAATTCATTACGACCGCCCACTTCTTACGGCACGCCAAAGGGGGAAATCATTGCTGGAAACTCTCTATATTGTGCACCTATCTAGTCATATAGTCTTCGAGTAGCCCACGCATTATTATCGTAACACACACAAGATAAGAATTAGCCGGGAACATAGAGCATGCTTCCAACAATGGATTAAAGTTACCTTCTAAAATCTATCCTTAATCCAAATAGCATGCCAAATCTTATTCTGCCCGCAGAATGAAACTTCTTTATGAACGAAACTTGTATCTAAAGTCAACTGGCTACCGGTCCCGTTGTGTATGTCGACCATCTTAAACATACTGTGTACACCCCATACAAACTGTTATGAACCACATCACCCTAGATAAGGTTCTGTTCCTCTAAGCCGCTAACGCACACGAAAACCTGGAGACTTCCTAGTCATGATTAAACATTTATATCGGGATGTTTTTTCCTATCCTAATCATCCTCTCTCTATCATGAGGACTGCCTTCAAGATCAATCCCCATATATAGGATTCATGAATCCGAATAAAGACAATGTAAAAAAAAGTTTTGAGACAGAGGATACATAGGAGAACATTTGCTAATAAAGCAAAGTATATACAGGGTAGAATGATTCAGAGTCTGGAATAATTTCAAATTTATAAGGGCTCACTATCCCATTGATTTGAGAAAGTAGCATACGACTGTGGTCGCTCAACCTGCACACGAGATGCCTACCTGCCGGTGCCCTATATGAACAGATAATTAAACACCTATGGTCATATACACCCAAAATTAATTTGTAATAATATCCGTCAGGCCTCAAGTAGTTTTACCGATTAACCTACACCACTATGTTTATCATTGTCGAACAAACCTCCTATAACGAATTTTCTCCTTCTGATTTTGAGCCTGGGTTCTTGAAACGAAGAGCACCCTCAATTCCGAGTCATAATTGAGTAGGCGTCCCGTGACCAAGGGGGATCCAGACAATAAAAAAAATAATGCACCTCGGGATGACATCCTCTGAGAAGTAAGACTGAAGAAAGGAATACCACGAAAAAAGAATATTATCTGCATGCATATCACCGAAGTACTTGGTGAGAAGGCAGAGTCATTCATTCATCTCTCTGGCAGCCACAAGTTCAAGCAAAGTACACCCCGCGAATCTGGAGGACGGCATGCGGGAGTTTATTACCTGAGTGTGCTTTCCGAGTAAGACCATTCCTCCTCTACCACACTGGATGCACTTTGTTTCAGACCAAATAACCTTCCGGTAACACCCACACATTTCCACCATTTTATAGATCACTTAATTTCCGTGCTAAACTCAAACGGATGTGTTTGTGAGATTTAATACGAGATGTAAATAACGACCTCTACCAAACAAAACTGTCCTATGAATATATCCCCCCACTGTGAAATAATCAGTTGATAGCCTCTTCTGAAAAAACAACTGCCATATAATTTGTTTTCTACTCTCGTCCAAATTGGTTATGTTTAGCTTTAAATCATATCCATACAGTACGTTGAATTGCGCGAAGGATGATTTTTGAGGAGTCCCGAAATGGTAAGGCACCTTTCACAAACGAGATGGGACTCTCCTGTTCAATGAACTTTGAATCGGAGTTTATTTAATCCTTCTAAACTCAAGAGTAGGAGGAATTAAGATATTCATCTAATATACAGAATCTTCATTCTAAACTTATGATGCCCACGACCGTCACTTGTATCATCAATTATCTACATCACATATCATGTTAAGGCAGAATGTAACTAATTATCATTCCTTACTGCAGAATCACAAATATTTCTAATTACTCCCGTTGATAATTTTTCCCATAATGTCTTTGCCAAACCAAGTTTTTTTTCTATTTAAGTTTATAGTTTTTTATTTATTTTAAAAAATATTGTAATTTACAATATTTAAATCCTTAGTTTGTAGTGTATATATTTTTATGGTTCTTATTTTTTTTTTATACAATTTATATATATGCTAAATATAATGCCTTCCTTTGAGAATAAGTATATAACAGCCCTCTTATGTATAATCCAGCTGGTACTGCGAAGTAGAGCTAGGTTCTTTAATTTTTTTCTTACTCTTATCGACACAAATTTATAATACAAAATGATGGTTCAAATATAATGTAAAGCTGTATATACTGTTTTATATAACCATTTTAACCACAAGCATTTCTGCAAAGTTATTTGAGATCAAGATGAAAGTCACTTAGAACGTATCCATCCCAAGACAGTAAATTTAGACCACTCGGAGGTAACGGTCACCGCCAAGAAATTAACAGCATGTCCTATCTAGAGAGCCATACCTTCATCTTATATCCATTTAACTCTCTTGCACTGATAAACTAGCCGCCTGCGAGCATTGTTGTGTCTGTGAATTGTAAGGTGGGGTGCGCGCTTGATGCTTTGGGTCGCTAGTTAAGAGGAGGTAGGTGGAGTTGGTCTGAGTAGGCTTTTGCCGCGTGGTGTTCATCCAGATATCTGTCTATTTGTCCTTGTTGGCTCACTGGCAGTGGCACGCATGAAAGGACGCGCTATAGTTCACTCTTAGAGTCACATGAAGATGTATTCTGAGTGAGAATGGTTGGGTTTTATGAGTGGTGTGTTGATGTGTGTTAGTTATTGTTTGTGTTGATGGTTGGTCTTGGTGTTAGTGGTTTCTCATAGGGAGATGGTTAGGCTTTGTTGGCAATAGTGTTTGTATGATGAGTATAAATTTGGATGGATGTGATAGTTTGTGGAATTGGGAGTATATGTTGTTCGCGGTGAATGTTAATTGTTCGCTGGTTTTTTTCTTTCAGGTGTGTTGTTGTATTTGGCGATAGATTATGTTTTGTTTTTGTTGTTTCTGCGTTTGTCGTTAGGGCTAAGATATGTTTTACTCACGTGCTTGGTGTGTATGTGGTGATGTGGTGGGTCTGGGGTGCGCCAGCTTGTGTAGAGTTTTGCGTTGGATAGTAGAGTGTTGTTGTGCGGGGTTCTTTACTCCTTAACCAGGTTGGTGATAAACTTGTCTTCTGGTTGTGAATGTTGAGTGTGCTTGTGTTGGTGGTTTGATTGATGGGGCGATCAGTTTGTCCTTTTAGTGTTGTGCTGCTTGTGACTTGGGTTATTGTTGTTGGCCAGAGAGGGCGCTCTAGTTTACTTTCGATACGTCTAGGGAGTTTTTTTTTGAGTATTCGCTATGTTGGGTGCTGGTGGCAAAAGCGTTTGTATTTGTTGTTGAGTCGTCGGGTGTATCTTGAGTAATTATAGAGTTTGATTGCGATGAGCGTTGTGGGAGAGTTGAGTGTGTTTACTTTTATGTAATAACAATATTTTAGGCAGAGCGTGTTATTTTGTGTTTTTTTTATTGTACTACCCTCTTAGGTATATCTATATTCCCATCTACTATATACACTAGCGAGTTTAGGTTTTGATTTTTCTTGGGGGTTGCCTTTCTCTCGCGAGTCGTATGCTTTAATGGTAAGAGTTTTGAGTGATGTCATCTAAGAGTTACTCCTGTCTTTCTGTTGTTATTCTTAAAATTCTGTTAGTTGTGCTGATGTTTACTGTTATGCTTGTTACTGGCCGGGTAGGTTAGGGTGGTTGACCTACCTTCATCTTTTAAAAATACAAGTTATATACCTATTATGTTATTATAGTGGTTGGTGTGGGGGTATGTTAGTCTAGTGGGTGTGGTATGGTATGTGTGTTTTGATTAGTGGTATATTAATTATGTGGTGAGTTATATCCTATGAGTTAGGTTATATTATATAAGATATTAGTTATTCAATTGTATTGTTAGTTAATATTTTCCCTAGGGGTAAAGGTTTTGATGTTTTGTTTTGGAGGCAGGCTGATGTTTATTTTACTGGGTTTGTTTATTTATTTTTGGAGTTATGTTGTGCTTGCGTTATGTCATGGATTTGTGCTTATCATTTGTGCTTTCGTGTTTGTCTTTGTAGTATATTTAAATTATATTGCTCACTAATAGATATTATAGATATATATATTAGATAATTTTTGACGTTCTATTTTTTCCTTGTTTATTTTATTTTTTTTCCATGATATTATGTTTCCTTATTATACACTTTTAAATGACTATTATGGAACAAAATTTTAGTCCACAGAAGCATCATAGTGCCACACAACACTTAATATTTTAATGTAGATTCTTTAAATTATGTAATTGTATAACATATTTCATGTTGGCACATTTATTTAGGTGTTATGTTTCCGACCACGTGTCTTGTTTTTCCTCCATAATTATCACCTCCACACATACATAGTCTTCTGCAGTTGTTACAAGATAGAGTATAATTAATTGAGATCCTTTAAACTTCTGTTGAATATCTTTCGTTTTACATAGGATTGTCGTTGAAAGGATTCGAACTAGAGATGATTCATTTTATATTTTATATTATTCTATTTTTCTTTGACGATTTGTTGTGGTTTCTTCCTCCTGCTAGCCTAATTCTATCAATCAAAGACCCATTGATGAAATGTCGTTTCGTAAATTAATTTATAGGTTCCTCTTTTCGTTCTCTGGGTAAGAGTTTTTTAATTTCTGGGATTATGAGTATTTTTCCACTTGCCCTCTTTATGCGTTTTCTTTCATAGTAGCTACCATGCCAGTATTGCTCTGAGACACAAATGAATTAAATACTAAGTAAAAGGTACCGTTAAGGCACGTAGGAATAATATGTCCATTGAATAGAGCGACCCATGTTGGAAGGTGCTGGGAATGCGTGGTCGTCATGATACTTCAATATAACTGTAATGAAACGATCGATAAGCATAAGATCGCCCGAGTAAATTCACTAATATTGTATACTGATAAGTAGATTGTTCTATAGATTATATCCTATCACCTCGTTTTATTCTAAATTTCAGAACAACGATGTCATCAGATTTGTAAACAGTGAATATCTTTTTAAAAGCTTAAAGACACTTATTTATGCAAGTAAAGTCATTGTAGATAGAGTCCAATACTGTGTGAGAGTATATATACCTTCTCGAGAGAGAGAGAGGAGCAAGAGGAAGTAGAGAAATGTAGAATGATGAAGACGAGAAGAAGTATAAGAATAGTATGAATGAGAGAAGAGAAAGTAGAGAAAGAAGATCAACCAAACCATTTATGAGATAGAGAGGAGAGAGAGAGTGAGGAGAGATATAGTAGAGAGAGAATTGGATAGAGCAGAGAGAGAGTAGATGATGCAGATTCCGGCCACGGACTAGCGATCTTGGCACTGTATTGTATTGAGATTCGATATTTGTAGTAAGAATTTTTGGAGAGAGAAACCCTAAAGAGGATATCTTGTACGCCAAAATGAGACCAGTCAGAGAGGAATCGATGACTCATTTTTTTTTTGTTATCGCCACCGATTGGGTATCTTATTTTTTTTTGATTAGGCTACTCCCGAGCCATCGGGAGATTTGCTAGCCTTGTAATTAAGGAAATTCGATTTGTTATCCACGCATAATTGAAAGTAGTGAGAAGAATAACAATCTCCACCTGATGAACATGACTATGAGTAAACCACCACGGACAATGGCTCAGAGACTAAATTTAATTGTTTATGGAACTTAAGGAAATTTAGACATAAAAATTAATTTAGTTGGTTCTGTGGCTCCTTATTTTTATTTTTGTGATTGTGATAACTGAGAGAACTTACATTGTTTAACTTGTTCCATAACACCCAAACTAATTATAAGTTTTTGGACAATATGTGTGATTCCTACACTTTTTGTTTGAAATTTTGGGTGTTGTTAATACGTCAAAGGATTGTTAGTGAAGAAAATGTGATTTAAGAAGATTGTAGAATTAGTTTTATTAATGTTCTGTTGCAGAGAATTGTGGCCAGAAAAGTATGAATTTATTGAAACTTCTTGTTAAGGATTGATTGGTAAACAAGAAAATTTAGCTAATGGGATGAAATAAATTTTTTGTATGCGGTACTTTGATTCGGATTATGATATTTTTATTAATTGTATTTTTAATGTCTTTTTAGAGGGACAATCTTATGTACTAAATCAAAATATATAGTTCAAATAGTTATTCTTTGATTTTTGTAAAGTATAAATTTGATCAAGGTTGAGTAGCAGTTATCAATTTAGCCCCTTCAAAGGAAGGCCATAAACCCTTTTTGCCGACGACACACAGGGAATTGATTTTTATGTTTATGAGGCCATAATTGATATATATACTATATATATAGGATAGAGATATATGAAGTATAGATTAGTAAATAAGGTAATAGTATATGATATAGTAAGTAATATATATGAATAATTAAATAGTAATAATAATTTTGATAGTAATTTGTATATATATATTAATAGTAATATATACGTAATTGTAATATAATTTTAGTAATTAGAATAACGAAAATATATAATAAGAGTAATATAGATTATGATATAGAGATAGACTATAGATTGATAATCGAAAGATGATGAGAGTCAAATTATGATTAGTATATATATGAATGAGATATAATTAAGTATAATAGTAATATTAGTAGATATATTATTATATAATAATAATATAATATAGTATAGAGAGAGATAATATGATATGATAATGAGTATAAATAGATTAGACAGGAAGATAAGATAGCTTAATATATAAGATATATATTTATTAGTTAGATAAGAGTTATAGATTTATAAAATATATAAATTTACCAACATTAATTTGATATACGAACATACAATAATAATTCACTCCTACCACGTATTTCAATTTATAATGTCTTTCAGAAAATCCTTTGAATTTTCTTTAACTTCAAGAAGAAGGTTCTATTATAGTTGAAAACCATCATTGAAATAGCTAGTGACAATCGGTTTCATTGTATTGTATTCCCCTCTGATATCTTTATTCTTTTCAATGCAGAAAGCTTCTTTCTACTGTTGCTGTTTTGTAGATGGTATCGTACAATGAGCTGGCAAAGTTTAAAAAAATTCAGGCATAACTTCATAAAGTTCATTGTCTTGGAAGTGTTTTATTAGTTGTACAAATCATCCGAGGAATACACAGCGAAGAATACATAACTATCATTTCGTTCTGCAGTCGAATTTTGTCAAAATGGCTTTCCGAAATTAATTGCTTTAGTAGACTCGAAAAAGTTTCTATAGGAAAATCTTTGTGCATATTGTTTTAAAATTATGACGTGTTTTTATAGTATTCTATAAAAACAAAGAACTTCCGAGTTTAAATCTGACTCTTCTTAATTGATTCACAACTGTTTGAAATGATGTTATTTAATATAGATTTTTTATAGGTAAATCATGATGGAATTTTGTGATCGGAAAATTTCCTTTACATTTTCATAAATTTGAGAAAATCGCCGTATTCCTCCTCAATCAATTTGGTAAGTTTTCCTAACTTCATTTACACAATAAGTATATCCAAACTTTTTGACTGAAGGACATTTTATAAAAACATTCACTAAATGGAAAAAATGATATTAATAAGATTAATATAGAAAATAATTTAAGGAATCTATAGCTGTTAATACTTAAACCTAATTTACTAATTCATATTAATTCCATCCCATTTCTCTACAGAATTATAATTATTTCATCAAGATATATACGAAATATAGATATATTTTTCTTTGGCAATTATGAATAAGCGAGAAATATAACATCCTCCGTAAACAATTCAATATCGTAATCTCAATATTGTACACTGTTTTCAGATTTTAAATACATTATTGTTAAATTTGAATAGATTGTTAGCTATTTATCCACATTGAGATATATATATTTTGGATATTACAATCATTTACGTTAATAACATAAATAACTTATAAAATAATATATTGATTATATATATAAAGTATATATATATATATTATATATTTATTTATATATGTAGTATATTATATATATATATATTATATATATGTATTATAGTTATATATATATATATATATTATATATATAATATTATATATATATATAGTATATATATAATTATGAGGTGACGATACTGAAATACGTTGAGTATACGAGTGGGAAATCTGGGTGTCATGCTATTGGAGTACAGCTTTTGTTCGGCCTTGTTTTAATAATAGGAAATTCCCCCGTAAACGCGGTCGCTGCGGGAGATATTTTTAAATGCTTCTCAATGAGAAACTGTCATGCTAGCATTAGTTTAATATAAGTGTTGAATATTGAAGAATTTTAAAATGAATTTAAGATTTTAACACCATAACTTGGCGTAATTTTGTTTTCTGTTCTTTATTAGACGTTTTGTGAGCAATTTTTTTTAGAATAATAAGAAATTTAAGCAAAATTCTATATTTCTTTGTCATGCTCAGCATGACTTGCATGCCTGAATGGACGCCATTTGATATATATATATATTATTATTTATATATTTATTTTAATATATATTATATAATATTATATATATATAATATATAATATATATAAGAAAAAATAAAAGACGACAGAAGCTTTGATATCATTTATTTAGGACGTTTCGAGTTTATCCAAACCTAT
>JABUQX010072259.1:0-32097 GCA_015478945.1 Trachelipus rathkii
TATAGCTGAGCATAATATCAATAGTTTACTGATTATATATAAATATATCTATCGGTTATTATGAATAGTTAAAGCTATTTCAAAGCTACCTTTATATATATATATATATACCTTTAATAATAATAATTGAGTCCTTGTAGTTGATGTATATGTTGTTGTGATATGTGTAGGTGGTTGAATGATGAAATGAAAGGAGGAATATGTGTATATTTGAATGAAGAGAAAGAGAGAGAGAGAGAGAGAGAGGGAGAAGAGAAGAGAGAGAGTAGATGATAGTATATAATATAATATAGGTATAAGGAAAAGATATATAGAAGTAAGAGCAGAGTAATGATAGATTATCTGAGAATTGAATATTATATATATAATATAATTCATATATATATTATATTATATATATATATATTATTATATAATATTATATATATATTAATATTTATATATATATTATATAAATATATATATATATATATTATAATAATTATATTATAATATTATATATATTATATAAATATACTAATATATTAATATATATATTGATATATAGATATTAATCTTATATATATATTAATATAGTTATATGATAATATATATATATAATAAATATTAATTATATAATATACTATAATTATAAATTATATATATTATTTAATTAATATATTTGTAAGTCTAACTAATAACTATAATAATTATACTATTTGATATATATAGTTATACTATATATATATATAGATATATATATAATATTTATATTATATATCATTATAATATAATATTTATATAAACATATATATTAGAATTTATATATATATATATTATCTTAATTATAATTAATTATTAATATATATATTATTAATATATTATTAATATATATATTATATATTATATATTAATTATTTATATATATTATATACTATATAGTTATATATTATATATTATATATATATTTATATAGTTTAGCGGTGAGAGAGGATGGGGTAGTGAAAGGGAGGTGAGGAGGAACCGATTAGGCATATTTTGAAAGAGTTAGTAAAATTGTAGATGCGAAGAGCGGATAGAGATGGCATAGTATTATATCTCGAGTGTTTTGGAGAAGTTCTTACAGCATTGATTTATATCCTATAAGTTCTGAACTAATGCTCCTCAAGATGGCCGCACATTATTAAGCAACACACTGATTTTTTTCGAGGCCGGTTACTCTGAAGTTTTGAAACAGCCGAGCGTTTATACATTATAGGCGTGGTCTTGCGTTTGACGCTCTCAACAATGGCGCTCTTAGGACTCTGGTAGGGTGTGAGAGACGACTTTCAACACCTTTTCTTTCATAGATATCCCCCCACAGAAAGAATCACAAAATGCTCAAATCAGGGTGACCGTAGCGCGGCGTGCAGGCCACAATACATCACCCCTCAGAGAGACCAGACGTCGGGGAAACATTCTTCCCAAAACAGTGAGTGAGTTCGGGCTGTGTGAGCTGAAGCCCCATGCTGTGTGGAACCACAAGATCCCACCAACCCTAAAATCCTCAACATCTACTTCCATTTTTTGGGATGCACGAAAGTGAATGGTGTTCACATGTGACATTAACCGTTAAACGGTCACAGTCAGCTCCTTTTCTCT
Organism: Trachelipus rathkii; assembly: GCA_015478945.1. Lineage (NCBI taxonomy): Eukaryota > Metazoa > Arthropoda > Malacostraca > Isopoda > Trachelipodidae > Trachelipus > Trachelipus rathkii. The sequence goes on from JABUQX010072259.1 coordinate 1,621, forward strand.
CCTCAGAGAGAATGGGTCTTTGAAACACCAAAATCCGTGGATTGGCAGCACCAAAACAGTTAGTTTAGGGAATGTAGTGGGCCTTTTCCGTGATAACCCGGAGTTACTTAATGCGAGTAGCTCAAATTTTGCCTATTGACAGCCCGCTGTATACATGTGAGATAATGTGCCTCGTCGCGTACTGATAGAAGAGGGCCTGTCGTCGGGAGGGATCTGTGCCAGAAGCATTTTGCGCACTACAGAATCTCATCGGTTTACATAATCTGTTTGCTTCAATTCCTGAAGTGAGTGCTTCAGCGAGCGGTCTGCAAAATGTAAATCCATATGCAGAATCCTTCTCAAGCTGCGGTCGGATATTCCCAAAAAGTAAGCAGCATTGCCGTCGGGCAAGAACGACGTCGAAGGCAATTTGCACTAACCGCTTGATCTAACATCGCTCCACATTTCTGGGTTATGATGGATCTGCCGTCGGCGCACGTTATAGATGTGTTCGTAACGTGTACTACCGTTGAACTCAAATTGTCTTAACGCCAGGACCGAATCTGTGTTTCTTCTAGGAACGGGATCGTTACGTCGCTGAACATGTTGACCGTCCGCCGAAAAGCTTCTTTTGGCGTCGCAATCCAGAATTGGTTGTTCTCATAAAACATCAGCACGGCAAAGCCCGCGATGCACTCAACGTCGCCATCCGATGTCTCGATACTAAAATATAAATGGTCGGCGGAAGAAAGAGACAGCGAGCATCTGCCTCCCCCAACTCACACCTCCAACCAGTGAACCTTACAGAAAACTCACATCAGGGAGGTCTTTTTGCCGCACCTTATATATATATAATATTATATAATATATAGTTGATTATGATGATATTAGCATGACCTCGTTCAATATATGAGGTAATATATATATATAGGTGATTATATTATATATGATATATGATATATATATACACGAGTAGTATATATATAGTATATATACTATATATATATAATATTATATATAAGTATATATATAATATATACTGTATATATATAATATATATATTTTATACGTATATATATATTTATCAGTAGTATTATATAGTATATGATAGTGTCAGTATATAGGATATATATATATAGGCTACTGTATGTATATATATATAATATATATATATATATGTACATATATATATATAATATATAGATATATAAATTACTATTATAATCATATATGGATACAGTACTGTATATCAATAGCAATATAATATATAGTCAATATACTACTATAGCTATTAATATATAGTATATATACATATAATAGTATATATAATACTATATTCAATATTAGTAGCTATATATATATATAGTAGATATATATTATATATGAGTATATATATATACAAAAGGTTTCGTAATATTATATATATATATATATATATATACACAGAAGCGACCACCTATACTTGCGCTGCTCGTAGCTTAGCACAAGTAACTCATTATAGACGACGATGGACGATCTTTTACAGAATTTCACATATGTACGCATATAATCACTTCTGTTTTCTTATGCGATAAATTCTGTTGCAAAATGAATGAAAATAATTACATAAAAATTTAAAAGATTATTTAAAATTGAAACTAAAAAAGTGCAAGAATAAGAGCGCTATTAAATAACCTATTTTTTCAATCCATAAAAAAAGGTGACTGTTCGTGCTCAAATCGAATAGCGGAAATTGTGTACGTGAGAATCTAGCCTAAAATTGTTTATATTGTAGCCTTTGGCAACTCTAATATACATTTTCTTTATTAATCCAAGTCTCTTGACTATTTTAAATAATTTTAAAATATATATGATAATATTAATATATATATAGTACTATATATATAAGGTATATATATATATAATATATATTATAATATATATATATATATACATATATTACGGATATATATAGTAATATATATATATATAAATATTATATAGATATATACAATGTACTAATCGTAAGAAAAAATCATGCACTATACTTGGGTTCAATTTTCTCAGAGTAACTTGGGTCATATATTTTCTTCAACAAACCACGCCCTATTTTAACACAGTGAGTAACTGCAATAGTATGGGAGAAACGAGAAAATTTGGAGAAAATGTTTTTACACACCCACACACACACACACCACACACACACACACACACACACACACACACACAGACACACACACTAAACACACACACACACAGCACACACAACACCACACACACAACACACAACACACACACCCTACAACACAATACAACAAATAATACTACTATATATATAGTATATGATATATTATAATTACTATATATAGTATATATATATATATATACTAATATATATAATAGATATATACTATATATAGATATATTATATATACTTATACATATATATATATATACATGTGTTTTAGGTAAATGTTGGAAATGTGATCTGTTATATTGGAAAATCGAATTAATTATGATATCAAATAAACCTATACAAATAGAAATTTTTAAATAGCATTTAAATATTTATGTTGATTGGTGAAGCTCGAAAATTTTTTATTAAATTTACTTTTTTTTTTCCAGAAAGTTAATAGATTATATATATAATATAGTGATATATAGGCTATATATATAGTAAGTATATATATATATATATATATATATATATATATATATTATATATATAGTATATATATAAGTATTAGTATTAAGACATAATGATGAGCTAGTATATATATCATTATATATGAAGAGAAGAGAGAGAAGAGGAGAGAGAGAGAGAGAGATTAGAGAGAGAGAGATGAGAGAGGAGATATTAGGTTACTTTTAAACATTGTTCGAAAGGTTAGAAATTATTTTTTATTGTTACGTTTAGGTTTTATGTAAGTTAAGTAAGGTTTATGTTACACTAATTTTGAGATTGGTTACGTTAGTTAATGTTAGGCGTTATTTTTGACTTTTTAGTTTGTTAAGTTAAGTTAAAGTTCTAAAGTTAAGTTAATTAAAAGTTAAGTTAAGTTAAAGTTAAGTTAAGTTACAGTTAAGTTAAGTTAGGATTAAGTAAAATAATTGTAATTTTTTATTGATATTGGATGTAACTGTTCAATATTTTAAAATTTGATGAGTATATTGATTGGATTAAAGTCCGATTTATACCTGAGAGTATAATAGTAAGTGATTTTTTGAAGTCGCCAAATAAAAAAATATTGGAAGTCTTGAGGTGTTCAATTTTATCCATTATAATGCTCTGTGATCAATAAAAAAATCGAAAGATAAAGTATCTATAATATATTACTATAGTATAGGTATAGTTATCATATATATTATCTATATATATATAATATATAGTTATATATATATATATTATATATATAAGTATATATATATGATTATATATAATATATATAGAGATGTTATACGTAATATATTATAATATAATAAATATATAAGATATATATATATATAATATATATATATGTTGTGTGTGTGTGTTGTGTGTGTGTGTGAAGCTAATTTTTTTTCAAATTTATTCTTTTTTTGTCGCAAATATTTATTTTCAGTAAAAAAAGAAAAGAAATTAAATTTACTTCGTTTTCCTCATGTATCAGAGGTTCACAATTTAAAACAGAAATACAGATGCATCCATACCTATCCATATATATAGATATATATACCTATATATAGTATAATTATAATATATAGTAATATTAGGTAGTTTACGTTAGCATATATTAGTTAATCAGTATAATAAAATATTAATTACTATATATATTATATATTAGTATTATATAAATCTTATTAATCTCTGTTGTAGAGGTGTGTATATATCTATTCGGGCTAGAGTGCGAAACCGACCTCCCTTCCTACTCCCACTCTCTCTCTACTTCTCCCACCCGACGGCCCCAACCACCTCACCGAGACCTGTAGCCCCCACCACCCAACCTGACCACCGACGACCCCACCCACCCCACCACCATTACTATATATATGTATATATACTATATGATATATTACTAATATAATTATATATTATAGTATATATAGTATATACTAATATAAGTATGTATAGTATAATGTGATATAAGTCATATTATATATATAGTACTAATATATAAACCTATAATAATATAATATATATGGAACGGTTATATGAAGGGTGTAGGATTCGGATTGTTACGTTTCATCTCCAACATCAGATATTTACTCAGATGCAACGTAAGGAAGCCCATCTAATCTACTATGGCTTGTGAAGTGGCAGAATACCTTAGTTCAGCTGCGGTTTTCAAAACTCTTTTTAGGTTCAAGGCACCCATAGCTCATTCACGAATTTTACGCGCACCCATGATACAGGGCCCTCTAACCATTCATTAAAACCCTGGCAAAAAAAAAATCGACCTAAAGGCATATGTTAAGATTAAATATATGATATATAATATAATATACTCATATAAATATATATATATATATATATAGTATATATATAGATTATATGATAGTGACAGCATAGTATAATAGTATCATACGATAATAATATATATATATAATATATATATATACTAATATAGCAACAAATAAGTAGTAGTATATACATTATATATAGTATAGTTATATATATATCAGTATATATAGTAGTAAGTAAATATAGTTTATTTTTCTGCGTGTTCTAGGCCACCTATTAGGGTCGCCCTCATATTCGTGCCAGCCCTAGGCGGAAATTGTGCCCTCGTTGGCGCTAGGCGGTTACAGAGGCCTCTGCCCATATATATATTATAGTATATATAATATATATATATATATATATAGTAATATATAATATATATATCGTATATATTTATATACGTGATAGTATGTGTTAATATGTGTATATACTATATATATTGAAAGTCATATATAGTATGCGATATATGTATAAATATATGATATAGATATAGTATAGTATATAATATCTATATATACTATATGTATATATAATATATATATCATATATATAATATATTATATATAATATAGTATATATAATATATATATATATCATATATATATAATATATAATATACATATATATATATATATATATATATATATATATATACTATAATATACTAATATATATCTATATATATAATATATAGTATATATATATATACTTATATATTTTATTCTTTCTAAGAGTCTAAGGGCTAAGGAGAGGAAAAAAAAATACCAACCAGATTATGAATAATTTTTAAGTTCTTTTATTTGACAATAATTTCCTTTTGCTGAGAAGACATTTCGTTAAAGAGGCTGCACCCGCAAATATAACTCGCGGCACCCAAGGGTGCCGGCACACAATTTGAAAAAAAACTGCCTTAGTTAGTTCGTGTCGTAGTTGCCTACGGTTCCTAACGATCTGATTGTTATATAACGTTCTAAACAGTTCATGTATGTTACCACACGGCAATATCTAACATCCTACGCGAAGGGAACGATGTCCCAAGCCGCAGCAAGGCTTGTGGAAGGTCATATCAATATGTGTACGAAATACTAAATAATGACAGTTTATCTTCCACTGTTAAACATATCGCCACTGCATACAATAAATGCATAGTTAATAGAAGTACTATTCTCCTAAATGACATCACGCAGCCCATTAATCATCTGCTACACTTTTATCAGTGTACGAGAGAGGAAAAACCGCGCCAATCACGGAATACGTAAAGTTTTACTGTTGTTCGAGCTGCTACGATTTGCGTGCTATAGAAATGACAAGTTGATTAATTAATTCCGCCTATGCAACCCTTTTAATAAAGGTATAAAATGTGTTGCAATTATCGTGCGCTACAACCTACATTTTACAAATTTGTCACACGAATGAAGAGGAAACAAACAATGACGATTTATATATATATATAATATATAATTATATATATAGTAAGTGTAATATAGTAATTAATATATATATATATATCATATAGTATATATATATATAGTAGTATATATATATATTATATAGTGAATAGTATATATATAATATAGCTATATAATATAATAATATATATTATATATATCAGGCAACGTGCCGTAAGCACTTGTCTCTCAGGGTAGGCAGGCTTAAATTTAATCATATATATATACTATAATATATATACTATAGTGATATATATATTAAGCTTATTAAATATATAGTATATAATAATTTCTGAATATAATAATAATATATATATATATATAAAGTATATTTCAAAGTATAATCGATTTGTGGTATGTTTGCTACTTTTATATAATATATTGGGACTAGCCGGAATTTAGTTTCTAGGTCTTTTCTGCTTACGACTGGTTTCTCAAAACCCCCTTACTTTTCCGAGATCAATATCTAGCTCTTGACTGGCAGTTACCTACAATAATTCAATAAGAGTTTTATCGGTGGATTTTAGGTCCTAGGGATTTCCTAAATTTCTATAATGCGGTTTAGCTAAAACTGGCAAGCCCTCTAATTAGTGAATACAACCTATTAAGCGCCACCTAGGTAATTCTTCAATTACTTCTTGAAGAAATGATTTATTGAAAGAGTTGTTCAGTTTTTTTCTTTATTCTTATAGTTCTAAATTTACATAAATAGATTATTGTCCGTAATTCAATAAAGTCTCTAGGACTTAAGTTATTAGCACTTTTCGAGTATGTGTTATATAATGTATAAGCAGAAATGTTCAGCAATTATAATAGATGATCAAATTTCAAAAAGTTCTTTAAGTAAGGTTAAAATATTCATTTATTAAGTTAGGTTAGCGTTAAGAAAAAGTTAGTAATTTCCGTGAAGCACAAAAACCTCTTTTCTTCTCCTTAGAAAATACAATGATATACCTGGTTCCTTTTCCACTCTTCCTTTCTGTAATTTTGCAAATAATGTCAAAAAAAATTTTCTAATTCATATTAGTATATATTGAATATAATATTATATATACTATATAAATACCTAGTATATATATATATAGTATATATCAAGCTAGTATATATATATAATATAGATATTAATAATAGTTGTAGTATATATATAGTAGTATAAATGTCGGATATAACTAGCTATATAATATATATTGATTATGTTATTTTCTTATATATAGGTATATATATATATGATATATTATGTATATTTAAATATATATATACTATGATATATATATTAGTACGTATGATATATATATAGTATAGTATATATATATATATGATAGGTATATATTATACTATATATATATATATTAGTCATATATATATTATAAATAGATAAGTAAGTATATATATATATTATATATATAAAGTATATATATAGTGTATAGTATATATATATAACACATGTACAAAACTACGGTAGTACGTGATAACTAATATTAGTAGATATATTAACCTATCTTCCATATATAGTATATAGTAGTAATATACTATTTGTTACAAAACTATATATATATATACATAATCATTTATATATTATATAATACTATAGATATATATAATTAATATATATATTACTTATATATTATATAATATAATCTATATATATATATATACTATATAATATATATAATATAATAGTATATATATATATATAATTATAAGATATATATTATAGCGATGTGCATACGTATTCATATAAATTTACATGAGTAAATATGCATCATATATATAATGCTTTTAACCCCTTTTTCAGGTTGTTATATATTTATACATACATATATACTATATAAAAAGGAAGATATATATATATTATATATATATATAATCATTATATCATATATCACTATATACTCGTATAACTATATACTATATAATATATATATATAATAATAATATTAGGTAGTATCTTAGATCTATAGTATATAGTAATATAGTATATGAGTATGATATAGTATAGTAAGGGTAGTAGATAAGACTAGCCGTAGTAGTAGTCTTAGTTTAATGTGGTATGCTGAAAATATATGTTAATTTTTGGTCTCGCGCTAACAGTGAAATGTAACATAATTTGTGGTGTTCCTGCGTGACACACGTTAACATAGAAATGTTTACGCCAGTTTACCGTGTGGTTCACACAATTAGTCGATGTAAGATGATTATTGTGCTTTAAATATATAGAGCGTTGTTACTCCACGTTCAATGGACCCTAATAAAAAATGACGTAGTTATAAAGTATCCACGGTGATGCTACGAATATGACGTCATGTAGTAAGTGTCTGAGAATCGTTGTAGACGGAGCAATGCTTCCTTTTCATTAATTTATTAAGTAATAATTATAGATTCTATTTTATTATTATTTATTTTTTCCTTTTCTTTTTAAGTTTGATATTATTTAGTTTATTATTATTTTTTATTATTTTATTGATTATTAATTATTATTATTATTCATTATGTATTATATTGTAAAATTATTTGCGTAATGAAAAGGTAGTTCTAGTTGAATTATTATTATTATTATTAATTATTATATTTTTATTATTATTATTATTATTATCTTTTACATTGTTATTGTTGTTCTTTTAACATTATTATTATTATTCATGTATTTTATTATTATTATATTATTTTGATTATTATTATTTCGAAGTTAATTTGTTTGTCTAAAACGTAAAAAATGGCTTCGAGAATGTTAACAACATAAAATTTTCAAATATAAAAATTAACCTTGTTTTTGATATTTTATTTTTTATATCAACTCACGTATGTGGAGGACTGTCAGAATTCTGCGGGTAAGAATTAAAAATTATAAAAATATTAAAATTTTTTTAAAATTTAAAATTTAAAAAAAAAAAAGTTTAAAAATTAAATTTTTGAAAATAAATAATAAAAATCAAACTGCTTCGTCTTACTTTCACATTACAAAACGTGTAAGATGTAATATTGGTTGGTTGACGGAATTTTGCTTAAAGGTAAGAAGTGAAATTTTAAAATTAAAATTGGTCAATTAAGAGACATACTGCTAAAGGTAAAAACCCAAAAATGGAAATTTTGTCCGAAGCCAGTTAAGTTGTACGAAAATTGGTCTAAGTATGAGAATTTAAAAGCTGTATGACTTTTCAATACTCTAAAGTAAAATGGAGAAAATTGTTATAAAGATCAAAACTGGAGCTTAGAAGTTTTTTTAATTTATTTTTCGATTTGGTTTCAACTGATAAATTAATACTGTCCGTTTTTTGCCTTTTGTATACTAGTTGATAAAAGGTCGGGAATAATGAGCTTCTGAGCCCTATGATCCTTGTCTTGTTGATACCCGCTGGTTGTAGTTAACGCGAAATCTTATTTTTGCGTTTTGAGCAGATGCGATGGCGGTATGGCTGCGTTGTTATTGCGAAAATTATAACCTTTTTATGCAAAAGAAAATTTAATATGAAAATACTATTGCGAAATTGGGGAAAAACCCTTAGGAAAAAACCGTGAGAAAATTATTAATATCGTGTGAAGGTATTATTGAGAGTAAAATCTTAAAACCCGTATGCTTTTGTTTCAATGTCAGAAAAGTTCTAAAATATCATAAATAAGATTTAATTTAATTATTACTATTATGGATTTGCTACATCCTGTTTATTTACTTGGGGTTTTTATACAATTAAGCAATCGGACTTTCATCGAATGCCCTACCCTTTAAAAAAGTTTTAAAATGTTAAAAATTTTAAAAGGAAAGTAAACCTAAATCGAAGAATTACAACCTTAAAGATTTGGTTAAAAATATTTGAGATGCTAAATAATCACATAAATACTTTCCTGATGAATACATAAAAATCATTTTAAACCGTTCGATGCTGGTTCAAATGGACAATTCCAGCAATTGGTTGTTTGCTCAGTTCTTGGATCGTTACTGAGAATGGACACATCTGATGCATTCTGAATTCAAAATCATCAATGAATTCCTATCGTGTGATATTGCTTTTACATAGGTCTTCCTTTTCGTCTCATTTTCAATTGTATCTGCCTCCGTATTAACCCAATACTTGTCATTTGCGGTCACATAGCTGGAAAGACTATTACATATTGCTCAGGTAATGGCAGATTCGAAAAAAAGAGTAAGAAAGTATGTTTAACTGTGGGTAGATAGAAAAACATATACGTTAAGAAGCATGAGTTGAAGAATTGGAGTTAAAGTTTAGTAATTAAAAAAAATTTGTAAAGAGAATTTAAAATTTATGATTTATAAGCTGTCTGAACCACAATGTAGTGTTTTGTTACTGTAGATAGATAAGAACTTGATGGATACAGTAAGATGTTATAATCACGCTGTAAATACTATGTATTTACTGATAAAAGAGTTATATAGAATCATATATGTAATAAAAGTTAAGATAGAAATATGAAAATCTAAAAAAAATTCAAAAAAAAATCTTTGGGATTTGAAACTAAAATTCTATTAACTTTGGTCAAACAAAAATTATATTTTGGGATATATTAGATATCTATTTATAGTAAAATATGATTAATATTAAGTAAATACTCATCAAACAAATATATCAATATAAAATATTAGTTAAATATCAATCAAAATTAAAATATGATAACTCTTTGGTTAAATATTCAAAAATTTCAAAAATAAAATAAAATCAATTAAGATTAGTGTTGTTTTCTAACCAATCAATAGTATGGTTAAAGTCTTCCTCTTATTGAGAAGCTCTCAGTGTGTGACATTCTAGTGGTTGCTGTATATTCTCTCCCTCGCCATGCTAGATGCCAACGTACTGGTAATGTATTCAAAAAATAATGCGATCTGTAGATATAAGAAATCGTTGTTCCTATTAGTTGTTCTCTAAGAATTTGAATACCTTTTTAATGTTGTTTCTTTGTAGATAAGCTGTCTTGATATCTATCTGTTAGCATATGATGAAGGTAACAGTTCATTTTTCAGCTTCCATACATCTGTTTCGCGTCATGAAATGTGTCAGCTTCATTGGATATATCAAACACCGTCGATGGTTCATGCTTGTCACACACAATTGTCCACTAGTAATTCTCTGGGTTGTTGATGGAATTCAATTCCATTTACAAGTAATCTTTGATTTCACGTATCGTTCTATGGCTTCTCGATTGAATGCTTTTAAGCTTTATAAATTTGATATACATAATTCTTGGGGAATATTCTTGTTCCCATTCGTTGTGTTACTGAAATCTTTATGGTTATTCCAAAATATGTTAAAGTTTCTCTATAATTATTCACACAAATAGCTTTCCTCTACCTTATTTTTCTCACAAAGGTTACCTCTAAATATCACTAAAACCTCCTAGATAGACTAGTTTTCTCACTTATGGCGCATTCCTTGTACAAAGATAGCTTTGAATGGTATTCGAGGCAAATTGCATAATATGCACGTCCTAGACCTGTGCAGCGTTGTTCCATCACCATTTGTCTTATGCATATATACATTTACTTTGTCTATTAAACGTTTAGTTAGTTGTTTGAGATTTCATAAATGGTCGTTAAGTGTTAGTATAGTAGTTGGAGATTCTAGATGAGATATGCAGATTGTATAGTTTCGTTTCTTCTTCATTATAGAAGCTTGTGCAATAAGCATACTAAATCTTGCCCATTCTTCCGAATTTCCTCGAGTTCTGAAGCTACATCCTTGGCTAAGGTTTGTTCTCGTCTACCAACTTGACAAACAATCTGTCTAATAGAGTTCTGCTATTCATGCTCCGATTATAATAGTTCTCCCCGGCAACATAATCATCATCAAATAGTAACTTGTTTCTCGTGAAGTCTTCATCGCTCGTTATTTTATTAAATGTTTCTAAAGGAGTTATTTCTCTATCTTTAATCATTCCTAGGTGATCAAAACAGTTGTGAGCTGCAAACAAATCTATAACGTCTACCTACTCTCACGAATTGGTCTTGCTGCTTTTTCTGGAAGCTATTATCGTTCCAAATTTCGTTACCAATATCTTTATCCAAAATTGGACAAGTTCTTGTAATATCGGGGCCAATGACGGTACTCATTGGTAAGCGAACGGGAGCGGACTGGAGACTGTTATAGACGTATCCACATGCTTTGTACATTCTCACCTGAGAGTACTGTTATTGTCGAATACGTCGGACGGTGCATCCTGTATCGCGTCTGATCTGAATAATTCTGTTTCATAGGTTTTCTACTCGGGTTGCCTTGTTCATGGCGTGCGATTACCACGGTTATCCGACAGTTATCCGTCCTTAGTTATCGATCTTAGAGACTTGATTTAAGTGACTGTCCGTCCGTACTCAACTTTGAATAAGGCCCGCCAAGATACCCGACAATCTTCTTCGGCGTAGTAAGTAATGCACTTCCCATTCACTACTCAAGAAATAGATTATATTACAGGACGAGCAGGCAAAAAGATAGATGCAAAATTCTAAAACTACTTGGTTTTGACCTGTATTAAGGTTCATTGAAGTAACAGCGGTACCTATTAAAAAATTAAAAGTATAATGCTTTTAAATATCCTCGCTCTTGGGACAAGTTGGATAAGATAGATAAAGCTGGAATTAAAACTAAAGATATAAAGTTATATATATATATATATAATATATATATAATAGGGTATATTATATTACTTATATATATATACTATAAATGAGTATATAGTATATATATATATATAGTATATAATATAACCTATATAGCTATATATAGGTAGTATATACTTACTCAAATCTAACTATATACGATTAGAATATAAGATATAGATAGTATATATATATAATAGCTTGGTATATATATTATGTTATATATATAAATAATATAATTAATATATTTGATATATATATATATATATGATACTATATTAATAATATATTAATATAGTATTATATCTATAAGCAGTATAGCGTAGTATTAAAATAATAAAAGTTTATAAGTTAGAATTATTACTCATATGAGACTACGCTTTATCACTTCAACAAATTGTAAAAACTTATTATTACCACATATATACTAATCAAGATTATTGTTACACTACAGAATTAGAAAATCTCAACATCTTTCTTTTTATTAAGTTTCTTTTCGACTGTATTCACTTGTTTTTAGCGATAGAGATAGTAATGGACATAAGTTTTACTGTCTTTATGCAGTCTAAACTGTGACCTTCTATGTACATAAGACCTTTGAATGTTATCTGATCATTCTTGGAGGTAGAATCTGAGTAGGTTTTCGTATCCTGTGAAATTCCTTGGATTGCTAGTATGATCCATTCATTTTCGGAGCTTTCGAGATGTTGACTGTCTTCGAGTCTGAACAGGTGATACTTTCATATCATTGTATAATTGGTGTTTCGGTCTATGATGATAAAAGTCCTATGGTCTTTTTACCTCTACGTAGTCTATCGAGGATAGGAGGCTTCATACTATCCGGTTGTGATAACGGGGTAAAGTATACACTTAAGCTTATATCGGTACCTAGTTCTACATACTGGAGACATTTCTTGCTGTTCTTGCACCGAAATAGTTCGTGTCATTTATGTGTTCCGCATCGTAATAGTCATCAGTCGGTTTCATTCTCCTTTCTTGTGTATTTTTTCGTGCTAACCTAGTACTGGTTTACCCATATTTTTCGTTTTAGACAACAATGCTTCAGGTATTTCACCTTCCAATTAATGTTGAATTGCGATTCTTAACTGGTTCATAGGTTTCATGTATATTTGCTTTGTTAGGTGGTTCTCAGATAAATTAACACTCTAAGTAGATTGACATTTTCACATCATCAATTGATTTCTATTGAGCGTGGCTAGCCTAACTTATTTCTAACCTATTTTTAAGTCTTAAACTTGTCCTGCATACACCTTTATCGGATGAGTTTTCCACAAATTCTATATGCATTATCAGGAGACTAACTGCGTAAGATCTGGCACGGCTGTGAGCATACTATTGCATCCTATCTATAGTAATCCCAGTCTTAAGCCCGAGATTCTTCGTAATCTATACTGAGCGCAAGTTGCTAGTGCTCATTTGCCGAGGAGTTAGAATGCTGATATATAGCTCGCTTGGAAATTTGATCGGTCCTACGCAGTATCTTAGTTAAATAATATGCACTTCTTTATTATAAGACAGAGTCATCAAATACATTTAAATTTCCTTGTCGTTGAGGTTGTTAATGGACCCATTATATCTATAGCAACGGTCTTATCTTTGGAAATGCGTTGACTGCCGCTTAAAGGATATGTTTTATTTCAATTGTTCGCCCTTTTAGCATATCTAGAACCTTTTCGCACTTCTTAGACACGTAATGACTCAGCCTTTTACAATAAACTCTTCGAGTCACTGTTATATATGTGTTCGCTTTTGTAATTAAATAACATCTTTAGATAATTCTTTTGTAAATTTGATTTAAGAGTTCCTCTCTGTTCCCACAGTGACCTAGTTGGTAGGTTGGAGGAAGCTCATAGTGAGATGGCTATGATACTTATTCTATCAAAAGAGATTAATGGAGGTCACGATATGCTTGATAGTTTAATCCGCTTTAATTTTTCTGATATAAGAGATCAGTACCTTAAAGACATTAATCAAAAGCGAGCTGATTAATCTTTTTTTTACCACCCTTTTGAGGATGAGTTCTTACAAACTATTTGTACTTGATCATTCGAGGGTGCACCACAAACTTCCCAAACGTCTTGAGAAGAGAAGTGTGCTGTAAAACTCAGCTCGAACCTATGGACACGTGTAGAATTGTGAAGCAATCTAGTCGTAAGGAGTAACGAAAGATAAAGGTTGAACAATTGCTTTAAAGGATATTGATCTATTAAATGACAAGTAACATTGACGGATAGACTATTGAAGAGGAATGAGGATATTTTACTCACAGCAAGGATACTCTCATTGAATAGATATTATAAGTGGGCCATTACTGTTATGACCCACTCATACAGCTCATAAGCTGGGAAGAGAGACTCAAAAAAATCACTGAAGTGTGGAAGGCAAGAGTATCATGTATTCTAAAATATTAAGAACAGGTATGTCGATAGCATTTACGATGTGTTGTACGAAAGAGCTTGTCATGAGGTCCGTTTGGTCAAGAAAAGCTGAAGGGTTTCTCGAAGCTAGAACATTATAATATGGACAGAGCAATGATAAAGCATATCCATTTGCGTGGATGCACACCATTTCCAAAAGATTGCTAATCAGAGATATAAGTGGCCCATTAAACCACCCTCAACCGAAATCGGGAAATAATACTACGTCTCGTTTTAAAGATCAATCTAACAAGATATGTAGATTTAGCAGCATGTAAGATCGAGAGAGATGTGATGAAAATCGGAGATGTGATTTTATAGGATAGCGATAGAAGTAATGCCACACGGTGCGCAGATACACCGTAGTCTCGTGATAATAAGCATTAGAGAAATTGTTGGACAACTCAATGAAGACGGTGTATGCAGAAAGGTTGTAAGAGTTAAAGGTAAAAAATAACAGGTGGAAGCTACCACGCTAATAGATAAGTATATGCTGATGATAAATATCGTTCAACACTACGAGTGTAATTAATTGAGGAGACACCTGAAAACAGAAGCAGAAGTAGTAACCGAGAAGAATCAGCAAATTAAAATATGGAGAGGGGACAATACTGAAGCTGTTAAACGAAGAAATATGGAACCAGTAAGTCAGAAGAAGAACACAAGAAAGTGAAGATGAACACGCTCACATTGGAACCAGAGTGGAACAATATTCGGAGAACGAGCAAGTAAATCTTACCCAGTAATATGTAGAACAAGCATAGGCATATACCAAGTATCAGCGAACGCGTAGGATGAACCTACTCGAAGAACCTACGAGGTAAAGAAAAGGATTTTAATCTATAGGACCTGAAAACACCAAGAGTACTACAGATGATAGAAAGATCACGCTGAGTTCAGGAATCGAGAGACAGTCCAACATCTCGAACCGAAGAAGGATCATGACAGCACCAGAATTGCCGAAAAACCGACCAGATCTACGCTCCAAAAAGATGCTAAATTCAAAGTGGTTAAGAGAGAGTCACAATTTCAAGTGTATAAGACAGTAAAAGACTAGTTCAATTACTATCTCTATCAGCTAAACGGTGAAAATGGAAAAGAACTCTTAAAGAAGATTATTCATTTTTTTTATTTTGTAATAGTAAGTAGTTGCTAATTAAACTATACATGTGTAAATAAGTGAACTTTTTACAATAAAAATAATTAGTTTGTGTTGATTGTTCTTTAATATACTAATAAACTTTTATTTTATATTATATTATCATATATATATAGTTCTGGTATGTAGGTAATATATATAGTATAGGTTATAGTATCAATACAAATATACGGTTAGTAAATTGAATATTATAAAGCTAGTATATTATAGAGTTATGATACGCTGCGCTCGTAAATAGATATAGCTGACTAACATTATTACGTAAGTATATATTATAACTCATATTTTACGGTATATATAATATATATATGATTATAATATAAGGCCATTGAACAAAAGGGGCGGTAGGCGTTATCTTAATGCTATAATTGAGTATACTTAAGTATACAGTAGATATATAATATAAATATCTATTTATTATTAGAGTATCTGTTATATATTTATTTAATATAGCTATATATAGGTATATATAATATATATATATATATATATATATATATAATAGTTACTGTATTATAATATATATATATACTATATGATACTTCTTAAGTTTCAACACCAAGATAATGGGCTGCAAATGGTACCTGGATACTTATTAGAATTATGTATCCATATAATTTAATATTTAAAGTATGTTTCCCCCAAAGAATGTTTGGATAAAAATGTAGTTTTTAGAATTTTTATTTTTTATTTGTGTGCTTTGTAATTATAATACTATTTATATATAATTGGTATAGAAGGAAGTTGATAACTTTACTACGCCGAAGAAGATGAGTCGATCATTGCGGCATATCAAAAGAGTGGAAGTACTGACGACAGATCACGATAAACAGTGTGGTCTAGGAGAATCGATCTAAGACGAAACTGGGAACTGAAATGACGCCATCGAAAAGGCGACGAGAAGAAAACCTGATGAACATCACGCCGCAGCACGACAAGCGTACGCATCGCACAAGAATATTGGAAAACGAATGTACACAGAGCTTGAACATGACCCGAAGAATAGCGCTACACAGATGGATAATCCTACGAAACAGTATGGTCAGTCCCTTAATGTAGATCAGAATAGTCCACAATTATAGACCAAGAAACTTGTATCCAAATTTGGGATAAAAGGATATTGTAAACGTGACAACTATGGAATTTGGCACTGGAGGGTTTATAACCGAGTCCAGATGACCTGATTCCGATGGAAGTAGGTGACGTTAGTGTGATTGTGTTTGATGTCACAAAAGCAGTGTATTTTGAGTCACGCATATAGGAGTCGTATGACTGTCAAAGATATGAAGAAGTGGATGCAACCAGCTGCATAGATTGAAAGAAACCATATCAATAAATAGACAGAATGGACAGACTTCAACGACGAATACAGTTAATATCTTAGATGCATTATGGTGCCGGAGAATATAACGGACATAATAGCAGAACTCTTTAGAAGATTGTATTGTCAAGTGGTAACGAGCCAACAAAACTTAGCAAGATAGTTCACAACTGAATGTGAAGATTCAAAATGGGAAGAAGTTACGAGCTTAGCTGACTACAACCCATAATGATAACGAACAGAAATCGAATATGAAGCGTGTAAGGATATCACAGGTTGAGCCGAAAGTAGTATACTGAGAACGGACCTAAGAGCGAACCGTATAGTATGAAATATCCTCAAACATGACTCAAACTAGAGTTAATAGACCAAAGAAATGTAACTGTTATATATATTACATATAAGAAAATTGCGTAGGATCAGACGAATGGTTGCAGACAGGGCTTATCCAATCATTGCTCCGGATATAAACACATTTCAAAGCTTCAATTTATGTAGCAGAAATGCGCACAATATATGAGAGAAAGACTAGTCTATCTAGGAGAGATTGTTAAGTGATCATTTGTTCAAAGAGGTAATAGATTTAATTCTTAGAGAAAATAACTTTACGAAGAAAGCTATCCATTAGTTATAGAGAACTTTTAAAACATATAGTTTTGGAAATAAACATAGATTCAGTACACAACGAAGTATGGAACAAGAATAATCCCCAAGAATAATTATATAAATTATTAAGCTTAAAACAGCATACAATCACGAAGAAGGTAGAGAAATACGGAATGATCAAGATATTCGTGTAAATGCGAATTGAAATTCATCAACAACAGAGAATTACTAGTGACAATGTGTGTACAAGCCATGAGGACACCGACGACTTGTTTGAATATACCAATTGAAGAGCTAACTCATTACATAGAGCGAAAGCGATGTATGGAAGAGCACTGAAGAAACATGCGACACTGTATACCCTTCGATCATATGCCTAACACCAGAGATCTAATTGGAGATAGATGGCAGCAGCAGTACAAAAGAAAACAACATTAAAAGGTAAATTCAAAATTCTCTAGGAGCACCAGACTAATCAGGAACAACGTATTATACTTGATATCGTACCTGGTCACATTATTTTACAATCTAAAACTTAAACCTTTGCATCTAGCATGGCGAGGAAGAGAATATACAGCGACCACTAGAATGTCACACACTGAGAGCTTCTCAATAAGAGGAAGACTTTAACCATACTATTGATTGGTTAGAAGATAACACTAATCTTAATTGATTTTATTTTATTTTTTTGAAATTTTTGAATATTTAACCAAAGAGTTATCATATTCTAATTTTGATTGATATTTAACTAATAATTTATATTAATTTATTTATTTAATGAATATTTACTTAATATTAATCCTAAATTACTATAAATATATATCTAATATATCCCAAAATATATTTTTGTTTGACCAAAGTTAATAGAATTTTAGTTTCAAATCCCAAAGATTTTTTTTTGAATTTTTTAAAGATTTTCATTTTTCTATCTCAACTTTTATTACATATATGATTCTATATAACTCTTTTATCAGTAAATACATAGTACTTACACTATAACATTTACTTATCCATTAATATATTAATTAACACTACATTTGTTCAAACACTTTAAAAGAAATTTTTCAAATTTTTTACAAAATTTTATTTATTACAACTATATAAACTCAATGTTCGATCTTTACAAAACAGTTATATTGCTGAAGTTGTAGTTCTACCCCCACAGTTAACATATCTTTTAGATTTTTTGATTGCCATACTGCCGAATATATTTTTTCTTTCCGCTACTGGCAATGAAAATGTATTGGGAGATAATAGCGGAGGGATCAAGATTGCAAATGAGGACGGAAAAAGGTAAGACCTTGTACAAAGAATATCACACAGGAATTCAATGAATGATTTGAATGCAAAATGCATCAGCTGTTTCATTCTCAGTAACGATCCAAATACTGAGCGAGCAACCAATTGCTGGAATTGTCCAATTTGTACCAGCATCGAAGGTTTAAAATGATTCTCACTCATATATCTGAAATATACATTGTGAAATTAATTTAGCCATTTTAGAATTTTTATAACAAACCTGTAATGCTGGTTGAGTTAAAGACAATCAGGCTTCCTTTTTACTTTTGTATAAAAATTTAAACTTTTAAACAAGTTCTTTGAACAGGGGGCGTAGTCGTGAAAAGTCCCGATTGCTTATATCTGTATAAAAACCCAAGTATAATAAACAGGTGTAGCAAATACCATCAAGTAAAATTAAATTAAATAATTTACATGATAATTAGAAGCTATTTGGAAAAGACTACCATATTACTGAGAATAACATATTTACTTCATAATATTCACACGCAATTAATAATTTTTCTCAACGGTAAAAAGCTGCAAAAGGATTTTAAACAATTGATTCGCAGCATCGTAATGTTCAGATTAAAAATTTTCATTTTGCATACAAAGTTGATAGATTTTCGCAATAAATCGCAGGCTACCCATCTGATTGCTAAAACGACATAAGAATTTCGGTAAACACCAAGCGGGTATAGAAAGACAAGGAATCAATGGCGCTAATGAGGCTCATTATTCCGACCATTATCATCTAGTAATACAAAAGCAAAAAACGACAGTATAAATTTATCAAGTGAAACCCAAGTCTCGAAAATAAGAAGATAAAAACTCTAGCTCATTTTGAGAAACTTAGAAACTTTCTCATGAGACTTTCACTGAGGTAAAATTAGCTCGCAAGAATTTAAATGTTTCAGCTTCAGAAATTATGTCCGTAAACTTTCAAAAAGCGAAACAAACGCGATCTCAAAATTAAATTTTAAAAACGAAATAAATAAATATCAATTTTTTGAAAAGTTTTAATATTAAAGATAACCATTAAAATTATTTCAATTGCTTTTAACTTCAACAATATTTACTAATCTACACTTTTGGGGTAAATGTAGTAGCGAAGCAGTTTGATTCTTTTTATTATTTAGCACATTACTCAACGTGACGACATTTTAGGGCTTTGCTAAACGCGGAAAATTTAAAAAAAGTCGTTTTTTAAAATTGTTAATTTTCACATGTTTAGTAATATTTACATTTCAATTCTGTTTGATATAAAAATATCAAAGTAATTATTATATTTCGCGGCACGATTTTGCGATTGTGTAAATGCCGAAGCCATTTTAGCGTTTAAACAAAAACAAATTAACTTCGAGAAATAATAAATAATAAAATAAATAGATAATAATAACAAAACAATAAAGAATAATAATAATAATAAAATAATATATAATATAAACGATCAATAATAATAATAATAATAAAAATAATAATATAATAAATAAATAGATAAATTAATAACATCAATAACATAATAATAATAAAAATAATAAAATAATAACTAAAATAATAATAACAAGAATAAAATATTTGGGTAGTAATAATAATATCCAGTTTAATAATAAAAGAATATAATAATAATAATATAATAATAATATATAGAGTTTATTATTAATAAGATAAGACTGAAAAAAGGAAGAAATTGGCCCGGCTTACAACAGAGTTCTACAGACTACATACTTTAATACGTCAATATTACGCATCAGCCGGCATATTGTATAACTACGTCATTTTATTAGGTCCATTGAACGTGAGTAATATAGTTTAAAACACATAAACGTTACATGAACTTAGATGTGTGAACCGAGGTAACTTGTGGGCGTAAACTTTCTATAATAACGTGTATGTCCAGGTAAGTCACACAAAATCATATGTATAGCTATTATGTTAGCGCGAAGACACCAACAAATTAATATATTTTAGCAGTCTGGCACATAAAGCATAATAGTATATATATATATATTATGGGTAATAGTTATCATGCACTGAATTAATATATACCTAATTACAGGCACGTCAGGTCATCGACTAATTCACATATAGTACTATCACACCCGTACCGATGATGTATCATATCACAGATTATATAATATAGATATATATATAATATAGTATATAATATATAATAATAGTTTATATATAGTATACTATATAATATACAGGATATTAATGCTTTATTAATAAATATATATTGCTATTGTATAGAATAGTATAAACATACACACTGAAAAACAATTTGTGAACGATTTACTATGGTTAGTATATGTGCATATTTACCATGTAAATTTAAATATGAATATGTATGCACATGTACTATAATATTATAATATAATATATATAGTATAACCGGACATAATTACGTTACTATATACGTATATTATATATATATATATAATATATAGTACTATATAACTATTATAATTAAATATTAATAATAGCTATATAATATATATATAAATATATTAGTATACTTTGACATATAAGAATGACCTATGGTAGTAAGGTATAGCTGTTTGGTACAATTATATATATATCACGTATATATATGAAGTATATATAGTAATAATAATAATCTATAATAGTATATTATTGATATAATAGTATAATAGTATTAAAAAATTATAATAGTTAATTAAGTATTAATATAATAGTGCTATATATAGTATATAGTATATAATATTAAAATAAATATATATAGTACTATATATATAAGATAAAAGAGATCATATGGTATATATATAATACCTATAATATGATATATACCATATAGTAATATTATATCAGCTCTACTGAAATACTATACATATATAATATTTACTATGATATATTCAATTAAAATCTACCATAAAACTCCCTTAAAAGAGAAACATACAAACTATCTTACAATATATATAAATATATATACCCAAGATTCAAGTAATATATATATATATAAGATTCAAGTTTAATACTATATATATTATATATTATATATATATGATATATAAGTACTATAATATAGTATATATATATAATATATATATATATATAATCAGTGAATTTATTAAAATGTAGTTAAAATTACGAAGGAAGACTTTTAAATAAGCCAGTCTGTGGCTTATTTATACTCTTATGATATATGTAGCGTTTGATCTTACTTGGGATATCTGTATGCACAGGATATACAGGAAGTGATGATTAACGTATTTACACGTGTATTTTTTTCTTATTTTTAACTTTTACTTAAAACTATAGAGAGGGATGAGGGTTAAATGCATTGTGCACCATCCCTCTCTGTGACTGATATGTTCCTATCTTAAATACGCATAAACATGTGGAGATTATCACCTTAACTTTATGAATTACGAACATAATCTAATTTATTGTAATATACGATTACATATAAAGACTAAAGGAAATAAACTGAACAATCTTTTTCATAATCATTTACTTCAAAAGAGTATTGGCAAGGAATACCTAGGTAGCGTTAATGGTATTGTGGTATTTCACTAATAAGGCTGCAGTTTTATTGCCTAAACCGCCTATAGAAATTTAGGAAATTCCAATAGCGACCTAAAACACCCGATAAAATCTTCTTGATTAGTAATAACGCATCAAAGCGGTATATCAGCTCAAAAAGTAAGGGGTTTTGAGAACCAGTCGTAAGCAGAAAGACCTAGATAGACGCTAAATTACGCGGCAGCCCACTATATATAATATTATAGTATATTATTAGTATAATATATATTCGTAATATATATCGTAGTATACTTAAATAATCATATGATTATGTATCATATCTAGTTGTTCACTGAGCTATATAGTATATATAATAATACTAGTACTATATACTAGTATACTATAGTATATAATAATATATATATAAGTGATCTGCATATAATATAAATATATATAGTGCACCGTTACATAAAACTTAAGACATGCCTACCCTAGAGGGGCAAGGTTTAGCGGCACGTGCCTGATATATATATAGATACTATATTATATAATAAGGATATTATATATAATAATATATAGTAATATATATACATATATTAATATATATATATATAATATATGAAAGTTATATTATATAATATAATATATATAGTATTATTATCATCATATTTAAATCGACATTGTTTTTTTCATTATCCGTTAAAATTTGTAAATGTTGGTGTAACGGCAGCACAGGTGCCAACACATTTTATAATTTAAAATGAGCATGCGTGGTAGCAGCTCAAGCAACATAAAACTTAGTATGTGATTGGGTCTTTCTTTCCTTATCATGATAAAAGTTGATGATTACATGACTGCATGATGTCATTAGGAGAATAGTATTTATAACTATTCATTTGCTGTAATGAGTGGGATATATTTAACAGTGGAAATAACTGTCATATTAGTATTTTGTAACATATTGATAATGACCTTTCCACAAACCTTGCTGCGGCTTGGGACATGTTTTCCCTTACGTAGATGTTTAGATATGCGTGTGGTAAATACATGACTGTAGATACCTTATATAACATAGCTTCGTTAGAATGATAGGCAATACGGCACCGAACTAACTAAGGCAGTGGTTTTCAAATTGTGTGCCGCGGCACCCTGGGATGCCGCGAGTTATACTTGCGGGTGCCGCACTCCAAAGAAATGTCTTCTCAGGTCAAGGAAATTATTGGTCAATAAAAGAATTAAAAATTATTCAAATCTTGGTGGTATTTTTTCCTTCTTAGCCTTAGACTCTTAGAGAATAAATTATATATATAATATATATGATATAGTATATACAATATATATTAATTATATATAAATATATATATATATATATATATATATATATATATATATATATATATAAAATAATATATATATATATATTAGATATCATTATATATATATAATATATATATAATAATATATATATCATATATATTATATATATACATATATATTATATATATATAATATATATAATATATAATTATGACATATTACATATATATATATATAAGTATAGTAATATATATATATAGTATATAATATATATATAGTATAAGTATATAATATGTAAGTATATAAGATTAATAGTAGTATATGATAATATTATATATAGTATAAGTAATATATAATATTAAATATATATATATATATGGGCAGGGCCCCTCTTTAACCGCTAAGGCAAACTGAGGCATAGATCTCCTCAGGTGTCCGGCCAGAATATATGAGGGGCGACCTAGGGTCCTAGATTTATTTAGAATGTTGAAAAGTTTAATGTTTTCTGACTATACCTCACGCACACCTAATATCCTTTACAAAATTTCAATCGATCAATCAATCAAAGGGTATACCAAAATAATTTTTCTAATATAAAGTAAACTATTCCAAATTTTAAAAAAGTGACAATGAATACGGGTATTTAGATAATATTTATATACTAGAGGGAAATTTAACTCACTTAACAGCTTGTTTGAAAACATCATAAGCATATGATTGTTTTTTGTATTTCTCCTCAAAAAACCAAGCAGTTTTTTCATATAATTCTTCAACTTGCTCATCTGTAGTGTATCCCAAAAGTTCACCTACATGTCTAATTATAGAGTTTACAGCCTTGGCTTTAGCAAATTTTTCTGTACACCTTTCAACATCTTCTTTCGATACACGGCGCTTTGATAAATCAATATAACCTTAAGAAAAGTAATAAACTTTTAATATTTCCTTAAAATTTTAATAATAATAATAAAAAATTGAGGTTATATCATCAATAAATAATTTTCAAGTAAGTTCAAGTAAACTCCTTGTTATAATTATTGAATTCTTGTATAAAAATGAAATGGTAAATTAAATAATGAATTTTTGTTTAAAATTATTTTTTGGGGAGGGTCAAATCTATATTAACGGTTATAATAATTCATCTTTAAGATTTTTGGATCTACTATAAAAATTGCTAAATTTGACATTCAATGATTTATCTTTATACTTTAGTTTGAGAAACTTCTATAGTAATTAAGATTATCTATCAATGACATCCTTGAAGCTGATACATTTTAATTTAGGGTACTATGAAAAAATGTTTAACATACCTTTTTCTTTATCAACACGAATTACGACAACAGGTTCCGTTTTTCCTACTCTAATCAATTTGTTCATAGACCTAATTCTTCTCCTGGACAATTCTGAGAGTAATATCATTCCTTCAATATTTTTATATTCCAATAAATAAACATAGGCACCCATTTCTGCTATACTTCGAACAGTAACCATTACTACATCATCAACTTCAGGATACTTCTGAGAATAATATCTACAGAAGAGTGGCATTTTGCTTTTTTTAATTTCTACTAGTAATAACTTAAAAGTCTTTCTGTAAAATTAGAAATGATATTAATTAATATTAGTAGGAAAACTACATAAAAAAAATAATCAGTCAATAAATCAAATAATAAAAAGATATGGTAGGTATATTTATATTAGTTATTATTATTATTGGTAGTAGTAGGCCCCTACTATTCTTATATGTAGTCAATCCAACTTAAAACCCCACCTTAAAAAAAAAAAAAAAGGCATACATATTTTACCTAAAATTTATATTTGTTAATCAGCATACTACAATGTATAGAACATATTTTTCCTTGATACATAATATATTTCATTAACAATGAAGGTACATCAAACAGCATTAAGGTATGATATAAATTATCAGACAAAAAAATGAACATTAAGCTGAGTCCAGTTTCGAATCCCGCTGATGGAGAGTAAAATCTCCTTTGACTCATTCAGTTCAAATGGGGGCTGGCCTTTGAGTACTCGGCAATTATGGGATGAGAAAACTATTCTTGAAGGGTTCTTTTTTGGGAACGTGGATGGTCTAGTGGTTAGATTAAATGACTCAAAGATAATATATATTATTTGTTATAGATTGGTCTGATAACAAATCAGTTCAGATCTAAATCTTATTGAAAAATTGACAAAATATAATAACATACCCTTTTCTCTTCAAATTAGCCTACAAGTCATTAAAAATGTTTGGTTCACCGTAATGTAACCCAAGGAAATATACAAAACACTTAGTAGATACAATGCCAATAAACCTGAAGTGAGACATTAATAATAAAGGTTATATGAAAAAATACAAAACACTGATTTTGTGAAAGTAATCAATCTAAAAATTGGAGACCATAAAACTTGATGAAGGGGTGGGATGTCTTTGTTCCTTGCTTTCAAATACTGATTAGCTACTGTGTGTGTGTGGGGGGGGGGGGGGGGAAGGGTGGATTAGAGGCATTCTTTGGATGACAACCTTAACCTCCCAATCGTATAAAGAACCAACCTAGAATAAAATCGCCCAACATGCTCATGCAAAACCCACAAACCACCCTAGGACTTGTTAAAAACTTACATAGTATACATTTAATCTACTACCAAAAGAAAAAACTATAGGTAAGGTACATCCTAACCACACTATAAGCTTTAAAAAGTTTGTCAGTCATAATATGCAGTTTAACCATAACTAAAAACCTGCCAATTTGGCATAGTCAAAATATACTATATGATACCTATACCATCTATATACCTATCCAAACCTTTCTTAAATATTCTAAGCGAGTTACACTCAACCTCCTGCAGCAAATCATTCCAAAAATTAACAACCCTATTACTGAATGAATGTTTTCCTAGATCAAGATGGCATGCCTTCTTAATTTTCAATTCATGCCCCCTGGAATCCCATTCGTGGTCTACTATGAAGAATTATTGCTCTCCATATTATCAACAGATATAAATATCACGTTGACTGCCATGTCAACAATAATTGTTGACAGTGATTTCCAAAATGTGCCACGTCAACAATAATTGTTGACGGTTTTTTTTCAGTGATAGGCCATGTCTTCAATATTTAGCAACGATATATTCTTATATTAACATTGCTGTCTGAACATAACTCGTTGGCACACTGGTGAACATTTTTTGCTTAAGGTCCTTGGCCCTCCCAGAATTTTTTTTTTTTTTTTTTTTTTAAATGCAAATATATGGGTAAAAAATATGGAATTGAAAACTTTTAAATTAGGTTTCATTTTTACTGAAATTAATAAAAAAAAAAACTATATACATGTTATGACGTCAGAGTAAATAATTGAAAAAACACAAAATACGGGATTCATTCAAATAACATTAAACGAAGTAGGAGTTTTCTTTGGACAATAATCTAGCATTCCTCCCTGGTAACGTCA
Source organism: Trachelipus rathkii (assembly GCA_015478945.1). Taxonomy (NCBI): domain Eukaryota; kingdom Metazoa; phylum Arthropoda; class Malacostraca; order Isopoda; family Trachelipodidae; genus Trachelipus; species Trachelipus rathkii. The sequence continues at coordinate 29,165 of JABUQX010072259.1, forward strand.
CAGCTTCAGCACTTCTAGGCATGGCCACAGGCCTATCCTACATCAATAGAATATTACCCGAGTCAGGTCTGTTCTATTTCAGGTCATCCTCTTCAAACTGGCCACTGTGGCGTGGTTGAAGGTGCTGCCTGCCTACCCCTGAGGTTTCACACCACTACGTCCAAGGATGGGGAGGGGAGGGGGTCTGAGGCCCCCAAAAACCTGGAAATGGAACTTAGAAGTTTGAAATTTGGTGAGTAGAGAGAGAGAATGGAGAGAAAAAAGTAATGAGTTTACAGTAAGTGCCCGAGCAAATGAGCCGGAGTTGAAGCTGAGGACGGAGCCAGACTGGAATTTTGGCTCCAGTCACATATATTGAGCCAACTGAGGTGTGTTTATATATGTTTTCATAACTCGCAAATCCGAATTTGGGGGCTTCAATAACCCCAAATGAGTTTGAGGTCCCCCTTGAGTAAGGTCCCAGCTGAAAAAAGAAGAAAAGCACAGAGTGAAGGGCAGAAGAAAAAAATAGAAGGAAAAAAGAAGGAGGGAGGAGAAGTCTCATATGCATATGGAGCAAATGAGTTTGGAAGGCCGGTGGCTGGAGCAGGCGAGTAGAAGAAAAGCATGGAGTGCTTTGCCGAAAAGATGAAGGAAGAAAAATTAAATCTTTTGTGTCTGAGCAAAGGAGTCATTGGAGGTATTGGTACAGACACCGGAGTGGGGCCCAGTGTGGTGCCAAGTGCCGGCCGGTGTCGGTGCCGGCTGCGGGAGCCGGTTGCATTGGAAATAGGTTACTATGCAGAGTAGTTAGTGAGTCTTATGAGTAGAAACCTTTTATGTTTTTCAGTGAAATGTTCCTTGGTTAACTTTTATTTAAATGATTTCAACAAATATTTGTTGAATATGGCACACAAATTATTACTAAAAAATTAAAAACTTACAAACATAAAAGTAACTTTATCTAACACCTAGAACCTATTTTTATTACCCAATATGTTCCTTATTGTTATTTTCATTTGTTAAATTAAAAAAATGAATTAAAAATAAAGAACATCATGTAAAAAACATTGTCAACATATATTGTTGACATGGCACCCTGAAGGTACTCAAAAAAAAAAGGAAAAAAAAAAAAGATTTCCTCAAAAACTATTACAATTTGAACACTAAAATTAACACCAAACCTATTATTTTACTTCATATAATGTATTTATCAAGTAAAATTCTTTTGGCCTGGGGGTGACTTTTACTGATTTAGGCTTGGCAGTCAACGTGATATTTTGTAGACTTGTATCATGTCCTCTCTGAGAGATCTTCTTTTTACAGAAAACATTCCTAACTCCTTCAGCCTCTCCTCACAGCTCTTACCCTCAAACCTAGAAATCATCTTGTTGCTCTATATTGCACTCCCTGCAGCATATTTATGTCTTTCCTTATATGAGGGGCCCAAACTTGTGCACAATACTCTAGCATGACGTAGCAATTATAAAGTTTACTTAGAACTTTTCTTCTTGTAAATAACATTGCAATTTATTACACCTAGCATGTTATTAGCTTCGTTCCTTGCTTTCAAACACTGATTAGCTAGGTACTTTCAAACTACTGCTTATAATCACACCTAAATCTTCTTCTTGGTTAATGGACTCAAGCCAATCTCCATTCATATTGTAGTTACCGGTATATCTTTTATTTGAGTAACCTAGGTGAAGAACCTTACCATTTTTACTATCAAAATTCATTTGCCACCTATCTGCCTACCCAAGAAATTTATCAAGATCATTTTGAATCTTTATACATTCATCACTAGTTATCACTGAGGTAGCCATTTGGTATCATCTATAAACTTAGAAACTTTACATTTAAGTCCCTGGTCTAAATCATTTATATATGTGAGGAACAGTAGTGACCCCAGCACTGAACCCTGTGTGACACCACTCTTCACCATTCCCATGATGACTTATTGCCATTTTATTTTATTCCACAATCACTCTTTAATCCAGCCATGTACCACTAGAATTATACCACATTGGGATAACTTTTGCATCCCTTATGTGGGAAACCTTGTCAAAGGCTTTGCTGGTCTAAATATATAATATCAACTGAATCACCTCAGTCAATGCAGTCAGTAATGCATTCAATAAATTCCAAAAGGTTTGTCTGACATGATCTACCCATTCTAAAACCATTAGAACATTAGAAATATAGAGACAGTAAGAAGCCACATGGGCCTATCGAGATTGTCCCAGTCAAACATGCTCATGCAAATTTACAAAGCACAGTAGTTCTTGTCAATAACTTAAATTTTACACAAAGTTTACAACTAAAAGAAAAAACTAAAGCTAAAGTACCACATTGCAAGCTTTAATAAGTTTTCATAGTCATAACATGCAGTTTAACCTTAATAGCCTAACTATAACTAAAAATCTGCTAATTTGGCTTAGTCAAAATATACTATATTATACCCAAACCATCCATATACGTACCCAATCCTTCTTAAATGTTGCAATCGAGTCACACTCAACCTCCTGTGGCAAACCATTAGAAAAATTAACAACCCTATTAATGAATGAATGCTTTCTTATATCAAGATGGCATGCCTTCTTAATTTTCTTACTGTGACCCCTGGTCTCCCATCCATGGTTTACTATGAAGAATTTATTGGTCTGTATTATCAATAGATGTAAATATTTTGTAGATGTGTATGATGTCTCCTCTGATAAATTGCCTTTCTACAGAAAACATTCCTAACTCCTTCAGCCTCTCCTCATAGCTCTTACCCTCAAACCCAGAAATCATCCTTGTTGCTCTATGTTGCACTCTCTCTAGCATATCTGTCTTTCCTTAAATAAGGGGACCAAACTTGTGCACAATACTCTAATACTGGCCTAACATAGCTATTATACAGTTTACTTGTAACTTCTTTGCTCTTGTAAAATGACCATGGCGATCTCTCT